>GL501531.1:315558-327366 GCA_000149185.1 Mayetiola destructor | reverse complement strand
GACCCGGGAAATCCCTGATTGAACCAACAATGACCAATGAATCTGATAAAAGTAACGAGTCGGATTCATCTGATGAATCACCGCCTAATACCGGAGATGGAGTTGATAAGCGACCTGGGAAATCCCTGATTGAACCAACAATGACCAATGAATCTGATAAAAATGACGAACATCTTGACATTTCTTTTGAATTGGAACTTTTGGATGGTCCACATTTGAATATCAACAATTTGAAATACGTAAAAATAACCAAAGAGTTATTAAAGAGAGCAGGGAATTATGTTAAACCAGGTCGAGGAACGATTCCCTTAAAACGACAGAAAGACAAACAGTTCAAAAAAGACTATTCAGATGCCAAAGCGCTGGTGATTTACAAGGGCGATAAGCCATCTCAAAACGATTTCCTGGGGTTATGGCAAATCTCGTCAAACTCGACCGTTTTCCCAAAACACGCCATTGTACATTACGGACATTCCTATCTACAGAAACAGCCATCATTTTATGAAAATCCATACTCTATGGACATCTGGAATTTACCTGGCATCGAAAATGAGCACCGTAGCATCTTATATTCAGACCTCAATCTAGCCGATTTGCACGCTGGAGATTGCATTGGCATGGAAGATGTGTGCTACACATTGGAAGAAAATCATCAATTCACGCAGTGAGTGATATTCGCTTTTTAAAATTACCACTCCAAGTGATCCTCGTATTAAAAAACCATTTCAAATTGATTTTATTCGAACCTAATAACTACTTTAATATAATAATCGAAGTTTAATCAAAACGACCCGATTTCTCGTTAGAAACGATTTTTCGTATGAAATTACCAGTTTTAGGTTGAATTTTTTATTGAGAAACTTTCTGAATTTGTCATTTTGTACAATAAATTTATTGTTATTTTTTTATTCAGGAATTTACAGAAAAAACCATTCGTTGTAGATGACTCAACTATTGAAGAGTCATTCTTTTTGGTAACACCATTTTGGAAGTCCAAGCAATTCCAAATTACAGTTGGTCAAAAGGATTTTACACCACGAGGAATTATTGGATTCATACGGTCTTCCCCTGCATATAACCATCAATATTGTTCGTACATTGCAAGAAGCTATTTTCAAGGAAAGTTTCCAGAATGTTATGAGGATGGCTTGAAGAAACTTGAACGTTTAAAAGACGATGATATCAGCTCAATCGTCTCTTGCATCCTGAAGGATTCTCAGAAGCCAAACTGCATACCAGACGCATTGAAAAATAGTTTCATTGACGTTTTCTTAGCATATGCCCACTCGCCGTTGCAGACCAGAGTAGCACGTACTCCGTTAAAAGACCCGGCTGCGCAAACTGCATTTGACAAGTTAATGGAAGGAGATCGATTGCCATTATTTTACTTTGTTCAGAAGGTTGACATAAATGTATACCCGAAGCGAGTTTTGAAATGCCAAGTGCCGAAGAGAGGTACAAAACAACATAAAGACATATTCATGGCTAATATGGACCACTACAGTGGTTTCGTGATGCCCAGCAAAATATTCACTGACAAAAAAATACGTGGAAAAGTAGTACCAAATGGCTGGATTGTAAGTGGTTTAAAGCCATGGTACTTGACTGAGCGTTTATCGTTGAATAGAAAGGTTCCATCGGAAGCTTTCCTTTTTGATACACGGAAACCATTGGGCAACGCGGTGAGCCGCCCATCCAGCAATGAATTGATTTCTGAAAGAAATCAGAGAGGCATAAAAACAATTTTTTCGCTATTCAATTTATGCCAGATTGCATTCAATAACATTTCAATCGACGTTCTAAAGGAAGTCCTTGCTCATGCAAAAACCAATATCGATAAAGATGAGATCGAGGCTATGATCTCCAATCATAAAGCCTCCATTGATCAACAAACGTTCCCATCTAAGATAGAAATCATTGAATTGATTACTCATTTGTCACAACTTCCAGTTCCACTGCAAAATGGTAAATATTATGTATCAAACATTTTAATTAGAATTAAATTCGCCTTGAAATGATTAATTGATTTGATAATTCAAATTTGACTGGCTTTTGTACCGAATATCGTTTCAAAATGACTATTCAGTAAAGGATCCCATTTCAAATTGGCATTGAATATAAAACTATCAAATGAAAATATTTTTTTCTTCATGGCTCAATCTAAACCGAAATTTTCAAACTCAATATTCATAGGTAATTTGCAAGCAGACGTTAACATTGACACAGATGCGGCATTGAAAATATTCGAAGATGGTCACGTTGATGTACGGGCTATATTAAATGGTGTGTGCGAACGTGCTTTAGTGGAGATTGATCATCCGAAACGCAATCTCAAACGCAAGGACACAGAAAAAGCTGATGCGCAAACAAAGAAGAGCAAAAAGACAGTTAAGAAGTTCCGCAATAAGAAAACATGAATGTACCTGATGTAGTACAAACTGTTCAAATCACTAAATTTGCACAGCAATTGATTCTCATTATTCTTTATTTTAAAAATAGATTCTCTATTTTTCTTAAGCAGATGCTTTTCTTAACAGACTTGAAAAAACAAGCTATGTGCCTAAATGACACTGCCTTCTCAATAGGCAAAGTTCATTTTGCAAAAATATTACCAAATTATATAAAAAGTATTAATAATGACCGTGATTGCCTAATGGAGTACAAACCGTATAAATTATTAATTTTTAACAAAAAATGATACTCATTGTTCAAAAATAGATTTTCTATTTTTTTTCTTAAGCAAATGTATTTCATAACAATTCAAAAAGCAATCTATGTGCCTTCCAAGCCTTGCTTCAAGATTTAATCAAATAATCTTCAACGTATTAAAAATCATATATTAATTCTAAATTGTTCTATTGAACAATTTTGAAGTCAAAATACTCTAACTCGTTGCCAACTGTTACCTATTTGAATAGATATGAGTGACAGAAAAAATGTTTTCTATGTAACTCATTATCACAAGCCAATTTGAAATGGTTTTTCATTCAGAATAATCAATTCGAAATGGTTTCATAAATCTAAAATGAGGAAACATGAATTTTTACCCGAAATCTGTACAAACCACTATTTTTGTACAACAATTGGTAGTCTTAGTTTTTAGTTTAGATTTCTGATTATCAAATCCAAACTAAAAATCAAATCCAAAATAAAAAATTGATCGAAATAACATTTCACCAAAAAAGATACATGTATTAGATTTAAGAAAATGTCAGATAAATAACGATATCATAAGTTTTTCATATAACCCATGCTCAAAAACCAATTCGAAAGATTCAAATTAACAAATTCTTCCAATTTTGTATTCAAGACTTATTCCGAATGGTTCCAATTTTGCCACAATGGTTAGATTTTGAAGTTGAAATCAAATTTTTATTAGTTTCTCAAACTACAAACTTTAAGTCTCATTTCAAAACTCATTATTTAATCATCTATCTCATTATTTAATTATGACAATGCCAAAATTGTAATAGGATTTAACGATAAAAGTGACGATAATTTAGAAAAATTATTTCGAAATTTTATTCTTCCATTTTGAATAATCAGTTAGTGGGCACTGAAATAATAGTTCCTCAGCGATTAAGATTCGATAAAAGCCAGTTCAATTCAATTGAACTTAAATCAAAAAGTGTTTCATTATCAAAAAAAAATTTGTTACCAATCGAACAAATAAAGATCAACTTTCTACTCACAAAAGCAGCAAGTGTTTTTTTACAATGGTTCGAATTTGTTTTTGGAACAAAAGAGCAGTCATTCGGACCGAAGAACTCATTTCAAAGTGGTTATTTTATGGGAAAAACCAAATTCAAATCTGTCCCTAATGAAGAAATCATTTCATTTTGATCTTTTTATCATGAAATCATCTTAAAATGTAAACTTTGGTACAGAAATCGAATTTGTAATTGGTATTTAATCGATCAATTGAATTCAAAATAATTTATAGCACCGTGATTTGCTCTGATATAGTCTTACCTTTTGAAAATCCGATTTTGACGTTGATTTTCTATTACAACTAACGTTAAAGGTTTTTGTTTAGTGAAATTAAAGTTTTCGTTTTGAGTTTTAACAACGATCAGCTTAACTTTTATTTAGGCTTCCAGAATCGTACACAAAAATCAATTTTAATTTATCAGACGTTGCGTATTGTTGTGTAGATTTCGCGTTATCATTAATCGGTTTACCGTTGCCGGTAGCATTGAACTGCGCAATGGATTTGATATGATTCCAACGACGCTAAAAGCACGTTCAGACGAAGCTGATGTAGCACTGTTAGCGCTATTTCGAAGGAATATCCGAAACAAATTCGGAAACAATTTGCGGTTGTCGTACCACCATTTTGTTAAATCAAATGAATGTAAATCTTGTACCTGTTCAACATTAAAAACGTTTCGAATCAATAACTAATCATAATTCATAATTTCTACTAGGAAGTACAAAAAAACCATGCTATATTGTTTTCACGGTTTAAAAACGAATTGAAAATGAGTTTTGAATTCAAGACTTGAATTCATAATAAGTTTAGGTATTGAAAATTGCTTTGATATGGTATACTAAAAAATATATTGAAAACTCACCACTGGAACTTGGAAATTCATATAGTTTTGAAGTTCTTCCAAATTGTCCAAAATAGACATTCCTCCATTAGCATTGGTATTGTTGCACATAAAATCACCGAAAAAGTCTTCATTCCCGGATACTGATTGATGGACAACCTCATCAACGTTATCGTTTAGCTCGGATATATTTGATTGAGAGACCTGATTTATCAGATTTTTTACTCGTTAGTAGATATATATGCACTATGCGCCGCCATTTTGAATTGGCAGAAAGCTTGATTTCGAACTTAAAAGTTTAATTTTGAACTTTAAGTTTGGTTTTGAACTTTAAGTTCGGTTTTGAACTTTAAGTTTGGTTTTGAACTTTAAGTTTGGCTTTGAACTTTAAGTTTGGTTTTGAACTTTAAGTTTGATCTGGAACTTCGAAATTGAATTTGAACTTCAAGTTTGAGTTTAAACTTCAAGTTTGAATTTAATATAAATATTCAAGGAGCTTGATAAAGAAAAAACAAAACTTGTTATTGAAATGTTTAAAAAAAATTCCAATATTTTATTATTCATTTGAAAAATTGACAATTGATCGTTTTGCCGATATTTTTTTAAAAGTTGATCATTGAGCGAAATTCCAGTCGGTATGGAATTAGTCAGCTTGATTGCGTTCAACCAAAATTTGTTTAGCGTCATAAGAGATCACTTCGGCAAAATTGGTGTAAGTTTCTTCAGAGAAACTTTCGTTGAACTTGTTTTTTTCGGATAACACATTGTATGCTGGATTGTTTAATATCTTTGAAAGAACGTCAACATAATTACGGAAAACTGCTTTCGGATTTTTGCCTGTTGCTAAGCTGATTATTGCTCGTTCTGATTTTAACAAAGCTTCAATGGTCTTGAAGGCGATGAAGATTGGTGTATTTGATCCACTCTTGTTGATACGATATACGGGCGTATCGTAAGACGGCATTCTTTCAATGTCAAACCCATCATTCAAGGCTAGTCCACTATAAGCCGACTTTTCCTGTATTAGAAATAAGAAAAATAGAATTAACAAATAGTAAATTAAATGCTAACAAATATGATTTATTTACCTCCAAGAACATGTTTTGCCAATAGCCAATGGTGCGCAATTGGCGAACCAGTTGAAGAAAGCCTATGACACCACCGAGCGGCACGCTTGCACTTTTGTCACCGCCGATATAGAGCTCGGTTTCAAATGTTGTTATACCACTGGTACCACGTTGAGACGGAATAACGCCAACAGAGATCCACTTACAATTGGTATTGTTAAGATAAATTTTGGTTTCGCAAAACAATCGCGAGCGCATCAAAAGCATGCGTTGAGTACGTTGTGTTTCTGAGCATGGAATCATTTTTACTGGGGCCACTATGCCGTTCGGTACAATCTATTTTCAAAACAATGCACACATTGAGCTTATTTTCACTTCACTGTTTAACACTGAATATTTTGATTATTACTTACCATAATATCATTCCCAAGATCGTTGGCGGCACTGGTCTTAACCGGTGCTGCTTCGGTATTTTCAACTGGTACGATTTTTGGAGCTGATTGTGCTTTTTCAATCGAGGCAATTTTAACGGGTAATGATTCGATTTGCTCGTTGGCAGCACGTTTCTACGATGTAAGAACACACACTTGATTTCATTCATTTTCTTAATTTAATATTTTTTCTTACCGTAGTACGCCTGGTTGATGATGAATTGTCGTCAGTCTTACTCATTTTGATTATTCCAATAGAAATATAATAAAACTCAAATGAATTTGGGAAACACTTTTAATAAAAATTCGACCGAAAGTTAATCAGAGCTTCAACACAGGATCACACAATAGTTTCGAATGATTACTTAATCGAATGCACGCTATATTTATATGTTAAATTTCCTCAAAAAAATGCAGTTAAAAAAGTTCCAAAATGCATTATGAAAGCATATTTTTTGACAAAGAACAACGCCATATGAATTTTGATCTTGTCACGTGTTTCGAAAAAAAATCAAAGTTCAGCAAGTTCTCTATCTTGTTGAAATGTTTGCAATTATTACAATATAAATTATGTGAAAAAAATCTCATTCCATTAAAAAAAATAAGCCATCTCATCGAATTAGCCATCTCACCTACTAAATTTGGCACCGCAAATGTTTTAAAATTGCCAATCAGTAATATTTGCTGTATGTAAAGCATTGATGGTAAGAAATGAAATGTAAGCAATCATTGAAATATGAGAAATTCTCATTGAGACAAAAAATCGAGCATTTCGCCTTACCGATTTGCACAGCAATACCATGTCTTCTGAACATTCGGAAATCGATTATCGATTAATTTGTTTTCAAGTGTCGAAGCAAGCAGTTCAATTTCTATATTCAAAATGGAATTTTCCAAATTAAAAAAGTCAAGTGGTGCAAGTGAAATCATTACGGTATATTTCGATGGTGAAAAAGTTCACTTCGGTAGTGAGTCGGTGAATGATAACATCAACACCTTAGCTTGTGCCAATTCTAAAAGTGCTTGCGAAACAGCCCGCATGTATGCAGATACTGAAGTTCAACCGTGTATCAACATCAACGCTTTAAGCCATTGCCATTTAAAAAGCCTTACCGAAACAGCCTGCATGTATGCTAAAACTAATGTTCAACCGTGTGTTATTAACAGCAATGAAGCGCCCGGCATAAATGCAATGCAAGCCACTGATTCGCTAGAAAAACACAATCAAAGCTCTACATTCAATTCCCGAGACAATAACCAATCCGATGTAAGTTTAAGACGGTAACACAGTAAATCAAATGCTGTTTGTTTATGTGCTTTCAATTATTGGTTATTTATATTATTATTATTATATTATAAAAATGAAGTCATTTCTTTCGTTTTGTTTGTGTATCATTGTACAATTTTTTATCAAAAAAATCACAAATAGAAAATATGTGCACATTCCGAAAATATAATACAGTAATTATAATATAAATCAACCAAAAAATATTAAATGGTATGAAATTAGCCATTAAGAAAGTGCATTTGAGTTACTCGCTATTTTAACTAATGCTGCTCTTGACTTTATATATGATCCAGTGTAATCCGAACGTAGCCGAAAGCAAAGAACCTGAAAACTATCTCGAATATTTATTTATGAGTGATCCTAAAGAACCAGTCAATGAATTCGCTATTACATTTCAAAACGACGAACTGACATTGAACGATGACTTTAATGACGATGATATAGTTTCATTAATGAGCTTCGAAGAATCGGACTCTGATGTTGAAATTATTTCGGTGAGCGATTATGCTGAATCGCCATCCGATGTGGAAATTGAAGAAGAAGAAAAGGATGTCGATATTGTTGAAGAGGTACTAATCATATTAAAAAAAACGGATATTCTGATTGAGTCTTACATATTTATTTCAGGAGAACAATGAAGTTCAATACGGATGTGGATACCCGACGAATGAATTTGTCTCCATAGTAAGTCTCGCTGAACGTCATTTCAATAAATTGGAAACTAATGGTATGCGTGCCGTTGTACAATTTAAGAATCCAAATTTAACAAATATGGAAGAATGGATGGCTAGCTGTTTCAATCAATTACTCTTAATGATTCAGGATATTTTGAAAATTAATCCGCAAGATAGAGTAGGGTTTTCATTTGAAAATTCAGAAAATGATAAAATTAATTTTTACATAAGTTTTCGCCGATTTGACCAATATACATCTGATGTAATTATGTCGGCATTGAATAATGTTTTGCAAAGCAATGTAAATTTTTTGGTTGATGACAAGATTTCAATAAACGTTGATCATGTATGTATTCCAACCGGTGGCAGTCGTCGGGCATGTGTTGGTAAATCGCGCGAAAACTTTTTTAATTTGCATAAGAGATCAATTTACACGCCTATTTTGAAACCAAACGATGGTAATATTTGCCTACCAGTAGCTTTAGTTGTGGGTGCTGCATTTGCAAATGGAGCTGTCAGTCAAAATTTATTCAACAAATTAACATACCCGCCCAATCACAATGAATTAATATCTGAGGCTAAAAAACTCGCCTTGGCAGCATGTGTCAACTACACGAACGGTTGCGGAATCGATGAAATTAAACAATTTGAAATTTATTTTGCTAGTGAATATAATATTAACGTATATGCATCTCGTGACGGTCGCAACGTTTATCATAAATCAGCATTTAATAATGCTAAGCATATTAATTTATTGCTGGACAATGGCCATTTCAATGTTATAAAATCATTAACGGCTGTTTTTGCAGCCGCTTATTTTTGTTCCTATTGCGCTGAACCCTATACAGCTAGATTCCAACATAAAAAGTGCCCGTTCAAGTGTGATCGTTGTTTCAAGTCCCCACCATGTGAAAAAGCTATTATTATTCGATGTAACGATTGCAATAGAGATTTTATGAACGCAAACTGTTTCAGCCATCACATCAAAACGCATGTTTGTTTGCAAGTTAGAATATGCGTTAAATGTCTCGTAGCTTATAGTTACGATAAAAAAAAATCACACGTTTGTGGCATGAAATATTGCCGCATTTGCCGTACTGATAAAGCTGTTCGACACGAATGCTTTATTCCTGTTGTTGAACCAAAAAAGCATAAATTAAACAAAGAATTGTTCATTTTTTTTGACTTAGAGTGCACGCAAAGTAAGCCATTTACTGATGATAGAACAAAATTTGTACATATTCCCAATTTGTGTGTTTCGCACCAAGTTTGTGACACATGTGAAGGAATTGATGACGTGAGTGGAGCGTGCGGTAACTGTGGAACTCGCCAGATGATATTTTATGGCAGCAATATTATTGGTCGTTTTATGGAGTATTTAGGTTGTATAAGTGATAATTTTAAAAGTATTACTATCATCGCACACAACTTGCAAAAATACGACGGTCATTTCTTATTACAGTACATGTATGAAAATACTTCTGATTGGTGTTTAAAAGAAGATTCACTCGTTATGAATGGCACTAAAATATTACAAATTAAAATCGGTCGTTACCGTTTTATTGACTCACTCAACTTCTTCTCAGTTCCATTAGCGAAATTGCCATCAATGTTTAGCTTGAATTGTGATTCGAAAGGGTATTATCCTCACTTCTTTAATGCATTCGAAAATTTTAATTATGTGGGAAAATTACCTGATGTGAGCTATTATGGTCCCGACTTTATGAAACCTAAGGAACGCGAATCGTTCTTAGAATGGTATGAAAACGAAAAAAATAAAGATACTATTTTCGATAATAAAAAAGAAATTATCAGATATTGCAAGCAGGATGTTGTCATCTTAAGGCTCGCCTGTTTGAAATTTCGATCATTATTGATCGAACTCACATCGGTAGATCCGTTTGATCAAATAACAATAGCTGGTACATGTATGGCAATTTTCAAAACCAAATTCATGCAACCCAATCAAATAGCCATCATTCCTAACAATGGGTACAGAATGCGTGATAATCAATCATTCAAAGCCTTGAAGTGGCTTGAGTGGTTGAGTCGTAGTAAAAACATAAACATATCAACAGCACTCAATGGTCGAGAAGTTCGATTGTCAAACGATATTGTTGTTGATGGTATTTGTGGTGACACAGTGTACGAGTTTTTAGGTTGCTACTGGCATCAATGTCCCACATGTTTTCCATACAAATATCATAATTTACCGAACAATAAACGAATTAAACCAGCTCGTACGCTTTACGAGACTCTTTTATTACGCTGTCAGAAAATTAAACGTATAGGGTTTAAGTTGATAACTATATGGGAACATGAATTTGATGAATTACTCAAATCGAATGCTGAAATGGTTCAATTCATTAATTCTCTTGACTATTTGAAGAATGAACCACTTGATCCAAGACACGCCTTTTTTGGCGGTCGTACAGGTGTATGTAAACTGTACCATAAAGTTGTCGACACAGAAAAAATTTTCTATTACGATGTTACATCGTTGTACCCTTTCATCAATAAATATAAAGAGTACCCGGTTGGTATACCTAAAATACTTATTGGTGGGGATTTAGAGAATCGATCTGTATTCGACATAAATGGTATAATCAAGTGCAGAATTTTACCACCAAAGAATCTATACCACCCCGTTCTACCAATGAAAATGCATTCGAAATTATTATTTATTCTCTGCTATAAATGTGCTATCGATAAATTTGATGATGAATGTAATCACACCGAAAGCGAACGATCATTTATTGGGACATATGTAGCCGAAGAGTTACGAATGTCTGTACAAAAAGGCTATAAAATATTAACCATATATGAAGCATGGGAGTATCAAACCACTAAATATGACCCAGCTACAAAAACTGGCGGTATTTTTGCAGAATATATTAATACTTTCCTCAAAATTAAAACCGAAGCTTCAGGATTTCCCTCTTGGTGTAAAACACCTGCTGATGAAGATAAGTTCATTCAGAATTTTTACGAAAGGGAAGGCGTGCTTTTGGATCGTGATATGATCAAAAAAAATCCAGGGTTACGCTCACTTTCGAAAATCTGCTTAAACACAATATGGGGAAAATTTGGTGAACGCGCTGATAAAGTAAAAAAATTGTTTATAAATGATCGCGACAAACTAGTTAACTTAGTAACCGACCCATCTTTTGAGACACAATCGCTCTATACATTATCATCTGACGCTGTGCTTGCTTCATATAAATTGATAAACGAAGCAACTAACTTACAACCGAATGTTAATGTAGCCATTGCTGCATACACAACAGCTCACGCAAGGCTTCATTTGTATGAATATTTAGACAAACTACAAGATAGAGTACTTTATTATGACACTGACTCCGTATTTTTTGTCAAAAACGAAAATCAATCTGGCTTACCTCTTGGTGATTATTTGGGTGATTTAACAGATGAGCTGGTAGAATATGGTGACCAATGTTATATAAATGAGATTGTTTTTACATCCGAGAAAAGTTACGCCTTCACTGTCAATAATAGCAATGATGAAACAGTTGTTAGCGTGTGTAAAGTCAAAGGTATAAGCCTCAATCACGAAAACAGTGGATATATTAATTTAAAAAAAATGAAATCATTAGTATTAAATGCCAATGAGTTACCTAAGCCCGAACAAGTAGTTAAACTCAATACAAATGTAATTTTGAGAAATTTTGACAGTACAGTCTATACAACGAAGAAAGAGTATACTTTTAAGGTTAATGCGACGAAAAGGCGGCGTATAGGAAGAAGAAAGATTCGTACCCTACCGTACGGGTATAG
>GL501531.1:270482-301767 GCA_000149185.1 Mayetiola destructor | reverse complement strand
CTCTCTCTCTCTCTCTCTCTCTCTCTCTCTCTCTCTCTCTCTCTCTCTCTCTCTCTCTCTGTGGCACTTGTAAGCCCTAAATATTGTCCAAATATCCAATTTTACAATGCAAACACGGTTCAATGGACAATTGTACAACATGGAATTAATGATGAAATGTTTCACTCGGGGAACTCGCAAGGAGTTGAAAAATGAAATAATAACAGTGAAAAAACAACAAAAATGAACCAAAAAAAATTATTGAATTTTATTTCGTCGATTTTGCGCTTAAAAGCCAGTTGATTAAAAACGCAAAAATTGAAAAGTCCGGGTTTTTAGCCATCAGAAGGAGACTGTGGCGATGCAATCAACTATTCAATTTTGATTTCTTTACAAAAACAACGATCATCATAAAAAGAACCATTTTTTGAATTTACAATGCAAAAATCCGAATCTGAATTGGTTGGTTCGAAATGAAGTGGCAATGCACAAGGCACAGTGTCCGACTGGGCATATTTAATGTGGGATATTTTCGTCACAAATTCAATACGGTGCATAAAATATTCAATGCCGACAACACGTTCAAAGAATATATGTGTATGTGTATTTTTCGATTGCTCATTTCATGCCCGAGATAGAGAAGGAGCCAGTTTTGAGAGCATCAGATTGCCCAGTACCAGGATCCGAAGGCAAAGGGGCAAAGAGATAGTTTTTTGTTGTTGTTGTATTGTGTGTGTGTGTGTGTGTGTGAAATTGTTTTGAAAACATATGTTTGGACTGTGTCGAGTGAAGTTTTGCAGTGCCATTAATTGACAACAACGAATGACAATGGCAGCAATGACAGAGGCACAAGCAAAATATACAGTTAAAAAGTATCAAAAGTATGAGAACAGAAAGGAAACAAGTTAAATGCAAACAGGAAGAAACCACTTGAATAATTGGTTAAACGCATCATAAATTTCTCTCTGTTCACTTTTTCATGCGTGTATGAGTTTTTTAGGTTTTTGTTTTAGTTTGTTGAACACTGGATATTTATCTCATACAAACAAATAAACAAACACAACGAATTGCCTCTCTTTCAAGAGAGCAAAACGAATGAGAAAAATTCTAAAAATACATAAAATACGAAAACAAACTGAAGCATTGGTTAACAAATTATCTGACATGACTATAAATTTGATGGATTGGCTCCTAAAAAATTAGTCAACGATATAATTCGCCAACGATTTTCCATTCTTCATATTCCACAGAATTCCATTAAATCAATGTGCATTCACTGGCCAAAAGTCGCTCTCCCATTTGCAAATCTCCCTTTCTGTGTTCTTTATAATGAAGGCGCGCACGAATACTTCTCATTTTTCTCATTTGTCAAGCCGAACAGTACAAAAAAAAAATCATATGAATAAGTAAGAGAAAAAATTAATAAAAAATCGTTTATAAGACTAATGCCGAACAGAGGAAAATAAAAATAAAAATAAAAATAATTTTATATGAAAAACAAAACGATGGAATTTAATTTTTTTTTACTATCACAGTGAGCCAGTGAGTGAGTCAGTCAATACGACATTGATACGGATCGTTAAAATTTATAATTAATATAAGTGGATACGCAAAATCAAAGACTAGCACAATCACTGTGTGTTGTTTGTATGCATAAGCCGTCAAACGAAATGAAATGACAAAATAAAATATGCAAATTATGATTATGTTTCCATTTATTTCGTTTAGCAGTGAAAACAGACCTAAGACCCAATATGCGCAGGCTAGCAATCCGAGACCTGAGAACGGTATGTTTAGTCAATTTTTTTTTCCTTAATTGGTGTATTTTGTGTGGTTCGCATGAATATTATTAATATAATACATATCAGATGATTGAAATCCGTCGGCAGATACTCACGTATTGTGTATAAAATATATATTGAAATCGTATCGAAGACGTGCAGTCATGCTCGCTGTATGTGGTCAAATGATGTCGTGACTACAAATTGATCAAACAATTCACATATACTCTGTATACAATATACATACGTATGTATATTTGCAAGTGAGAACGGATCACTGAACATTTAACATTCATTCGTTTAAGTTAAAAACTTTGGAAAGAGCTCTTCAGCCGCCAGCCATCAGCCATCAGCCCAATTTGGACACATAACAAAACGATCAATAATGAAAATACCAGCAAATGGAAGCGGTTGCGTTTTTAATGGAATTATTGAAATTATGGCATTAATTAGCCCTCAGAATGGCAACTGTTAAATGCATGATTTTTTTGCGTTCAACGCGGCTGTGAACTGTTTCTGTTAACATCATGGTCGTCATTATGAATTTTTCATAAGAGTGAAAACATGTGTTTCGTTCGCTGAATGAGGGATATATTGCGTTAATTTTCATATATTCTGTTCATTATTATTATAGAGTATGCAACAACATTCGTCAGATAATAAATTGATGGCCTTTACTTGTACTCATTTTGATAACATTGCATACATTTTTATGCTTTGCATCTGAGATTAGGTTTTACTAACGAAAGCTCCGAAAGACCACAAAAAAAAGGAAGAAACTTAAATACGACCAAACCAAAAGCCGAAAACCGAGTAAGTAGTTGCTTTGTCGCTTGTCGCATTGAAGGAAAATCGCAAATTACAAATTGCAAATGGTGAAAGAAAACATGAATAATAAAATAGTGAATAAAAAGCGGTCGGGGACTTAAACATAGCGAGAAAGAAAACTTTTCAACTCATTGAATCATTCCGATTAAAAAAGTTTCGTTTTTTCTTTCTTTGTCCATCGACCATGGCACCCTCCAAGAAATACAACAAATCGAACACACACACACAGAAAAGTCTTTTCACAATTGGAATCCGATTTCGAAAATTCATGGAGAAAAATGTGTTTTTGGCGACGAGACACTAGAGCATTGCGCCTTTGATTCTCGTTTTTCTCCATTTTATTTATTCAAATATTCAGTAAACATTATGCGAACAAAATGAAGTCGGTGAGCATTTAGAAAAGAGGCAAACAAATGTGGAGCGAAGTGGAACAGAACAGAGGGAGAATAATATTTTCGCTCGGCCGCCCTTTGTTGCTTTAAAAAAATGAAATTTTTCTCGCTCGCACTCGAATTCACTTTAGTGTGTGTTTCGCATTTAACTGTTCGTGGGATTCCTTTTTTTCCGATCGTTTTCCCATTCGAATCATCATTACGATAAATCAACACTTTTGCCGCTCACGGTGGAGATTTCTTTTTTTGCTTTTCTTATGTTTGTTTTTTGTAGTTGTTGTTGCTACGTTGTTCAATTCAAGTGTACGCGACGAGAAAATCCATTATTATTTTAACGACGCGCAAATGAAATCAAAGGAATACTAGCAAAATGGAGTTAAGACGTTGAAAGCAATGGAACGAAAAAGTTTTCCATCTCACCATCATTGGGATCCGTCTAGTCTCGTCTGGTCTGGCCTCATTTGAGGTTGGCTAGGAAAAACTTTGGCGTACATATTTTGAACCAAATCGATGGAGGAAACAAATAAAAAGAAAAATGCCATCGGCCATTTTTCTTTCCGCCTATGTTGGTAATGTGCGCCGCTTACGCCGGAAATGAGAGATAGGAAAAAAGCAGGCCACCTTTTCACCTTTTGTCTCCCGTGGCGCATCAGGAAAAGTAAACGGCGAAAGAGAAACAGACAATGTCAACAGCACTGTGAAAAAGACATAGTGTGGAGTGGCCGAGCTGCCGCGATTGAAATTTTAATGAAGATAAAATTGCTGAACAAGTGTTTGTCATGGCCCATAGAACAATTGTCATTTGCGACTAAAAAGTGGAAAGGTAAATATCATTCAGATGAATAATAATCTCTCAAACCATCAGAACAAACTATATCGCAATCATACAATTTTAACTTTCTTTTGATCAACAAACATCCAAATTGAAGTGAAAAACGACAGAAATCTCATTTGGAAAGGAAAGATTAATCGTTCATTCGTGCTGCTTGATACTCTGCTTCTCTTACAGACACACACAAACACAAACATACACAAATAATTTCGGTTCAATTATCTAAAGCAAATAATGACAAACGACAATTCGGTCTTCGGCGGCCCCAAAAAGAAAGCGATGAAAATTCAGGGAAATTGAGAAAAGAATGAAAAATTTGCAAACACAAACATTCACTTAAATGGCGATGAATGAATGAAATGGTGGAGGTGATAATAATTCAATTATTCTTCTTCTCATCAGTTTATTCTCTTCATTGCTTTCTCTCTCTATCTCTCAGTCCCATTTTGGGGAAATCGGTTTCTCTTTTATTGTGAAATGGCATTAAGAAAGAGCCAAAAGAGCCATGGCCACTGTAATCATCGTTCGTTCATTGTTGTTTCTGCTTTTAAGAACTTTCCACTTGAAATTGTTCTCATTGCTCATAAAGTGGAAATAATTTGTTGATAATTGGAATGGTTTGAATGAAAACGTTGAACCTGAAGTGTATGGATTTTGCCTTCGTTTTCCTTGTATTTCCATCATTTTTTCAGTGCATTTTTGTCTCGTTATGCATTTCACATCTTTCGATTAATATTATATTTTTTTGTGACTTTAAAAGAGCTACGTGAAGAATTTCAAACATTTTGTAAAAAATGAATTTAATTGACGTCGAAAATGATTATTTTTTTTTCTTCCTAACGATTAAACTAAAACGTGAAATGGTACCTTTTAAAATGTATTCCCTTTGAAACGGGAACCAGACGGGTAAAAAATGAAATGAAGTGTATAATGAATTGCCATAAATGAATCTTACCTGAAAATGTACTTTACCCTGGCTAACCCAACCGATGGCTATATCCGAACCGGGTAAACGTCCATCACGTGAAAAACCGAAACCAACATAGCCAAGTGTTCGAACTTGAATTTCAAATGTGATCTCTTGACCAACAATATTCCACAGCACACGATAATCATCATTTAAATCAATTGAATGATCAAAATTAATGGCTTCAACATGACTAGATCCATTTAAAATTATGCTTAAAAACATTATCGTCCATATCATTAATTTCATACAAATGCCTAACCAATAATCATTCTGGCACATTTTGTTGAATGTTTTCGTTTTGGCCATTTTTATAGAAATATTTATTTTTAAACTTAAAACGAAAACTATTAAAAACTTTCTTGTCAATTATGGTTATTGTTTACACTGATCCCACTGGATTTTAAAGGACCTCAAATTTCATTTGCATGCGAATTTCTTCTTTTCGCTTTTCTTTTCTCTCGATAATTATTGGTCTGTGTTCATAGATAATAGTTTAATTTTGGATATTTTTCACAATAAATTGACGTGATTTTTATATTTGGCCAAAAACCATCGAACAATTTCTTTAAACTGTTTATTCACGTTACATATTTTTGTTTTATCAAACATTTTCTACGGCTTTCATAATTTTTTCTCTCGAACTTATTCAGCATTAAAACGGTAAATTGTGTTTAAGCAACGCTGGAACAGTGTATTGATAGCTATGGCAACTATCTCCGTAATGGCAGTCAATGATCCTTGTATCGTACCGTAGTCGTTATTGTTGTCATTGACGTTGTCATCTACTTTCGGTTAATAAAGACTCATTGAAAACAGCGTCATTCTCAATGAGAACAAAACGAAACGCAAAAAAAAATGAATCACATACGAATGTGAATGGTGTCATGTGATATTATTCACTTAAACACTCAGAAAAGATCTCATACTCCCAGAGTAAATGTGTTTGATTCAGAGCATTCAAGTAGCCGGTGATGATGTTGATGATGATAATTTGATAATACAATGAATGTTGAATGTGAATAATCACTACAGTTTTCTTGTTATTTTCGTTTTTGTTTCTTGCACCCACTGGTTCGTTTCCTGCCTTTGCTGCGAACGATGACACAAAAACGAATAAAAAACCACGTTGAAAATAATTTCGTGGAAAAAACACAAATTCAGCAAGTGGCCGAGTGTCTGATGATGATTTTTATTATGATATCTTTTAACACCCTTGTATCGCACGTCACCCGCAATTAAGCCGTGTCAACGCTATGCACTTTTATTCTGTCTATTTACTTTCGAATTGTGTGAGTTAGTTTGTCGCAGCATCTGTAAAGAGAAAAAAAAATATTAGTGTTTGAAATTGAATGAGCTAACATTTTGCGATTTTGTCTATTGAAAAATTGGAAATGATACAAACTGCTCGTTTTGTATATAAATAAAAAATAAATATATCCATTAAAGAGCCAGAAACAGAGACTGTAAAAACAATGTTAAACAGAACGGTCCATTAGTAGCCAATGGGCAACATTAATTTATAATTGAATCGAATTCAATTTGTTAGTTGAATGGCGTGATATGAAGCACTTTCCCCGTATTCGATTTTCAATAAATAAATTAATTTACGTGCGTTTATCATTTATTTAATTGAACTTAAATTGGCTATGCGAGCCGCTGGTGCCCACCCTTTATCTTTTAATGTAAACAATTAACTTTCGATTTGAAAGAATTGTTATATTCACTTTTATTCCTACCGTTCAACGTCAAAGCGATTTTTTTTTGGCATTTTATTTTGTTCTTATTCAAATATTTCTCCATAAAAATCGATAAAAGTGAATGTGTTTTGTTTTCAGGCCTAGGACTAACTGAAACATGCTAAACGATGGTTATCAATCAATATTTTCATTCAAATTAAAAAATAAAGGAAAAAAGCCACCACACATACACGCCAATCGAAAAATCGATGTGAAACGAAAACACAAATCCCATTCCGAAAGCAGAGAGTAATTAACCTTTCAAAAATGACTATGTCATGAATACTATACAGGTCTGGTACTGAATCTGGCTTAAATTTCTAGTTTTTTCACTTCACTTTCTATGTATTATTGTTTTTGTTCTGTTAAATGTCAAGTCGATATTTTATCGATGAATATTTCATTGAGCTCATTCTGTTGACTGAATGCTAAATTTACAGAAACATGCGGAAGGAGGAGTTCGGGGTTACGTTCGGTGCTTTTGTTGACATAAAAGGTTTGTTTTTACCATTCATTTTCAGTCTTTTTTCAATCAATTTAGCTGAATGAATGGTTTCTTTTTCGCCAAAGAGAATATAGGTTTAAATTCAACCATTTTAGCATATTCTGACTCTTTTTAATATGAATGGATCAATTCAGGACTTGTAACCTAATAATATTTCAATGGTGATGAACACAAAGTTCAATAAAATCATTCCCATAATTATTATTATAGGTTGGATTCACTTAATTTGCATTGGGGTGTCAATTTGTCCATTACAGTTCTCCATTTAAACTCATTAGCCACTAATAATAATTTAAAGGATTTGATAGGAAATTTACAATTTTAATATGCTGACAAATGGCCCAGTGCAGTTTTTCTTAAATTTCTTTTCATATTTCATAAATAAACCAATTTATCTGCACTGAGCACCAAACTCCAAACATCGAAACACTCAAATTGGGCCCGAATTCAGTGTTGTGTTTTCATTTGAGCCACGTAATGATGGCATTTTCATTCACAAAAGTAAATGAATAAACTTTACCGAAAACAGAAATGGAATTTTCTTTCCTGAAATGGGAAGAACCTGATATTATTTAACGACAATTATAATGATTAATGACTTAAATGAACATTGGTGAGTAAAACGGTATCAGCTCACAGTGTGACTGATGGGCGACTATTGCATAGGCTTGCGCATCAATCTACTGTTAATGTTTCCAAACAATTCGAGGGAGTGAGAGCGAGAGCGAGAAAGAAGAAGAGAGAGAGAGAGAGAGAGAGAGAAAAAGGGAGAGAGAACACGTATCATTCTTAAATTTATATTTATGACATTAAATTATTTATTAATAAACATACAAATTCATATTTTTGTCCTCTTTACTGTTCCTCGGTTTTGAGTGAGTCGACAGTCACCAGTTCTGAAATTACCATGCCATTCAATCGACGAACAATTATTCGGAATTCACACACAAGAAAAACGAAAAATAAAACCGAAAAACATTCTAATTATTCAAACATTTGAAATTTGGAATATATATTCATGGATTTTCATATTAATTCAATGGGATGGCTGCCGT
The DNA here is from genome assembly GCA_000149185.1 of Mayetiola destructor. Classification (NCBI taxonomy): domain Eukaryota; kingdom Metazoa; phylum Arthropoda; class Insecta; order Diptera; family Cecidomyiidae; genus Mayetiola; species Mayetiola destructor. The sequence goes on along the minus strand of GL501531.1, from coordinate 293,689 downwards.
TATTATTGTTGTTGTTATTTGATATTTGAGATTCGTGCTCTTAAGTTCCTGTGTGAACAAGTCACATTTCACCATCGTACGCGAGCAAGTCTTCGCTTTTCAAATTCCAATTTTAATATTCGAAAATGTCAAATGGAGATGAAAAACGAAGGAAAGAGAATATAATATTAATAATCGAAAAACTGTCGGTTTATCCTCATCAAAACATTTTGGGCCGGGTACTGAGCTCAAACAAAAACAAAAAACACACACACATACGCACGATCATCCAACCGCCCACGCACTATGCGCATCATTTCACAATCACATCGAATGATAATCAGTTGATTCATGGGTTTTCGTAGTTTTGATGAACATGACAAATATTAATAGTATATTTTCACTTTTTCTCGACTCTGTAAACCTGAAACCGGAGCCAAGACGAGTCGAATCAGGACACATTCAAAGGAATTGAACCGAATGACAAAATTGACGACGATTTGATGTGATGAAAATAGGCCATTTCTGAATGAGTTTTAATTTTAATTGATTATTTAGCATACAGAATACAGATTGACTGTGTGTTGTTGAGCATCGGGCGGGATTCCAAATATACATACTTTTCGTTTAATTTGCAAATGACATGAATCGATGATGATTCGAATAATAAAAATAATTGAATGAAAATGGAAATATTGAAAATGATTTCAAAAGACATGGCAAAAAATAGTTAAAAAATTGACAAAGAGTTTCCCAAAATACGGTATGAAACGATACAAATGCTCATCACGTCCAGCACAGCCACACTCAATGCTCGACTCATCTCGCATATTTGTATTTATATTTATAACAATAAATAATTCAAAGGGATCGACAATGAATTCAATTGCCGACAAGCTGAGTTACGAGCTGATGAATGGTCGCTGTTGAAATGTTGAATGCAATATTCAAGCCTTATTTAAGTCATCAGGTTGATGAATGAGAATTCAGGTTAATACACTATTGATGACGTGATAATGAGGTTCCATTTTTGAATTTTTCGTTCTTTTGTTCTGATTTTTTTGCTATACTATTATTATTATTATTATTATTATTATTATTGATCTTTCGATTCAAGTTTATCAGTTGGGAAATTGAATGGCGTTGAAAATCTTGTAAATTGTTTTCATTGAAATATCATTATCATGCGATTTGAAGGGTTTTCTTTTGCTTTAAGAATAAACAAAGTGAATAAACAAAGAAAATGATAAAATGGGGGAACTGAATATCGGTAAATATCCTAATGAAGAATGAAATCGCTAACAACGCCATGTTTTTTTCAATTTTGCGTTATCGACATTATCTAACCTGCAGAGAACTTAGCGATACAAACAGAAATTCAAAAAAAAAAACGGTAACGAAAACGAATTAGAATGAAAATAAGACTGAAATAATGGCAGAAAGTGTATCTATTGATTGGACGCATTTCACCGAAACATAAGGAAAAAAGGCAAATACTGAATCGCATCCATTCAACCAACCAATAACTGACTCTATCTCTATCTGATCATTTTATATTCAAAGAAAAAAAAAACAAAAGAATGCGAAAAAGAAATCACCGCCATCCACCATTCGTTCACCCACTTTGCTTCATTCACAAAGAGTACGGTAAAAGATGGATATTATCATCACAGACATATAAAACTGTTTGCATATTTAGCAAACGGAACGAAACAACAAGGGTTTCATTCGTGATTAGTAAGTACGCCGACATTGGGTCTGATGTCTGATGTTTCTTCTTCAATTTGCATTCACAATTTCCATTTTTTCCTCTATTTTATTCATTCGCTGGCTGATATCGTTCAGGATTTGTCTTCTCTTACTTTGGCTGTTTTATTTGCCTTTTGTTCTGATGGGATGCAAATGAGCATAACGATAGCAAATGAAAACTACAGCACCGACAAAAAAATGAACTCTTTTATATCGTTATTTCCCCCCCCCCCCAAACTCACATGCCATATACATATATTGGGCGGTTGCTTTTTGCCTACGGTGGCCCTACAAACGTATGCAATAATACGTAAACTATTTCAATCGAATACACAAAGAAAGGCTCATTTGGTTGTTGCCAATTTTACCATTGTTTTTTTTATTTTTACCATTTGATTTTCCACATTTTTCTTTTTTCAATTATTCTTCTTTTCGATCATTTTGTTTTTTTTTTCACTTCTCTTTGAGTAAGAGTTCAATGAATGAAGCTGCCGTTGCTATAATATCTTCAATTATTATTGGTGCAGCTTGCAAGACTCGTTTTCGAACTTCAGTTCTCAATATAAGAATATGACAATGCATCGTCTGTTATTGGAGAATTTTTTTATTTTTTTATTTCAATATTTTGGTTTAAAGCTCAAAGCATTCATTGATCATCATTTGTTCGCAAAAAAAAAAGTCTTTAGCGTGGAAAAGAAGAGTCAGAACAACCTGCAATTTTTGATTGGGAATGTTAAACTTAAAAGATAATGACGGAGTTTTCTTTTTGGAAAATTGCCTTGATAAAATAATTGGAATTCGGCTGGAATATTAATCTATGATAGATATTTATGAAAGGCGGCATTTATTTCTCTATCTTCCATGTTATACATTGATAATAATAGATAGCCGGGAAATGTGAATGCTGAATTTAAACGAAAGATTGAATGGAAGATCATTGAAAACGAAATAGACGAGGCGAGAAAGGCAGTGTGACAGAATCAAAGAAAAAAGCAATTTATTGAAGGAATATGGAATGTACATCAAATATGGAAGCCATAGTTGGATTTGTATTTTATTTTTTTTTTCGGCTGAAACGAGGGATTTTAAATGCAATGAACAATGGTAAGCTCTGTTTTGCTTTTCATAGCGACAGTAATTCCCTATCCGAGATTCCAATAACTAAATTAATTAACGAGCCAAAAAATACGAAAACACCATACAACTGATGCAAAAAAAAGCCCGACACATACAAAAACATTTTATGAACTTAATTTTGAATCGAAAAAGCTGATTTTGTTTTGCCGGTGGTTCGTTTTTCGAGGTTTTCAATATGAAAAATTTATAAATGTAAAGATTTTTCTCCTTGGCCGCCATGGTTGTGGCTCATCCTGGTTTTCAAATTATTGCTCGATGTGAAACATTAAGTAATAAAATTCGTTTTTTATATACGATTAGCACTACTACCGAATTCAACTGGGCAGTTCAACTTGCATTGTTTTCAATGGACTGGTAACAACACAACCAAAACGGCAAACCGAACACAACAGCACTCAATTCTCAATAAATACATTTTGCATATTTTATCGACTATTATTAAAGACTTGAATATGTGAGTTGGTTAATATTATATGTACGGATCCGATGTTCAATGTTCAATGTAGTGAAAAAATTGTAAACTGAATGTCAAATATTCATCCATAGTTGCCGTCGGGGCTATATTTTAAATGAATGAAGTGAGGAAAATTTAATCAACAGCTATTCATCGTTGTTACACATTTTTTGATTACAAAAAGAGTTCGAGAGAAAAGAAGAAAAACAATTGTTTGAAAATTATTATATGTGAGATGTGGAAAATCTCTTTTCATAAAAAGGTAAACGGGCAGGTGAATACGAGAAGAGATTTATTTTTTTTTTTGGATTTTATTTTTGCTAAATTTTCGACCCCATTTCAGCACATATCCAATCGCTGTGGTCCAAAAGTGGTTTTATCAAAAAGATAAAAAACATTTCAGCTCTGATCACCGCTTTCATCGGCCTGTGCACTGTGCATGTGTTAACATTTTGAGGAAATAGGAGATGTTTGACTATCATACGATGCTTTCTCTTTTGCACTTGGATATTGGAACAATTTATCGAAAAACTACTAACATCAACACTGAAAGAACTATGATAAAGCAAAAAGTACGGAAAGTTTTCATTAGAAAAACGAACGTGAAAAAATATTATAATATTGTTCGCCGTGAATGGCAAATAGTTGAAAATGGATAGAAAATCCCAAAACGGGCTCAAAGTGGACTAAAAATTTCGGTTGCATCAATGAATTATTATCTGCTCTTTATGTATGAGCTACAGAAATCGATCCAGAAAACTGCAACCATTTTCCTTTTCATTCATATGAAGTTACCGAAGTGGGAAAAAAAGAAAGCAAATAGAGGGGAAAAAAAATGGGAATTATTAAAACCATCCGATGTAAAATGAAATATACAATGTGCAACGAACTGACATTGTCCGAGCGGAACATGTGTTCGTGTTTGTGCCCATTGCTTGCTGACAGTGTCCATCGTCCATCTCTACCATGTATGTAAAGGAAAAACTTTGAAAAACTAACAAGTACAAAACTGGAATGGAAGGAATGGAATATGAAAATGGGTTTTCTCGCAAATACGAAGGAAACTACCAAGAGCTACGCAAAAATGTGGTTTGTTCTTGCTAAAAACAATAGCTGAATAACAAAAAGGTTTCGATTGCTCCATCCATGTTTTCAATGTTTACTGTTAGGGCAAAAAGATACATGCATGTTTGAGCATATACCGAGTACCGAAAAATCATATTGTGGAAGATTAAAAATTTTACAAAATATAAAAATGAGAAAAGTGGCAAAGAGCTAAAAAACAAGAGGTGAAAACATAAAAAGAGAAAGAAACGTGGAAAATATAAAATATAATGAAAACAACCGACCAAATGAATAACCTAAATAAAAAGAATAGTATGACATCAACCAAAAACGACACACATCAAGCGAGCGCAGAGCAAGCGGTTGCAAAGTACGGCGATAGATGGGACCAATGAAAAAACTATAAAATGGTTGTTGTTTGTGTGTTGGATCTGTTGGACCAGCAAGGCATAACGGAATGGCACACTGAGGAGCAAAGCAAAAAAAACTATATATAAATAAAAATAAGCGCACTTCGTCAGGCATACTCATAAATACATATGCTTATGGTCACATCGATTCAACTATAGTTTAGCTTATATCATATCCATCACTGTGATCCCAAATCCCTGAAACGGTCCGGTGAAAACGGTCTGTATGTGTGCGCGTGTTTGTCTGCTTGGACAGCAACTGGATATTGAAATGAAAACTCAGCCTCAAACAAGTGAACATGTGGCTGAAACTGCATCAAGTACCAAGCTCCAACGAATAATTTTTTTTTTTAAACACACACATCAGGCATCAGGCAGATCAGAATGAATAAAAGCCAAACCAAATGGGAAAAAGTTTGAGACATCGTGGTCATTGTTTTATTTACTGTTTGTTTTATATGCTACAAATATAAATGAAGAAATATGGATTTTTATCTGGTTGATTGCCGCTAATTCGGCTAATGCCAAAAATGATATGGTTGAACAAGGGTTATAAATTATTCCAATGCAAATTTCGATATCTAATATAGATTTTTCCATCTGGAACTATTTTCTATTATTCAAAAAATATCAGCGACATCGATACACAGTAAATTGAATGTCGTTAAGTGTTTCAGGTTCAAACGAATTCAGTTGAATTCATGGCATTCACAACACGCACAAAGTGTAAACATTCAGTCATATAATGCCCGAGAAGGCACTGTCAATTTTAAAATGTATAAATACACGGAGGAATTCTGTATTCTATCGGGTGGCGATTCTAATACAAAATGGGAACAAAATAGGTTTTTAAATTAATATCAACCAATAATTTTAATCGATTCGATGGTTCGCATAAAAAGGCAATAAAACCTTTTTGCCATCTGTGAAATGGTAATTTTGTTTCTTTAAAATGCTTTGCATTTGCCATTGTTTTTTTTTTGCCTGGTAATTTTCTTTCTCGTTTCTTTTATTGAGGCTACGAAAATACAAAAAGGACATGAGCACACCAACAACGCGCACACATTAGAATGATAAAGATTCTTTTTCGGCGAAACGATTCGGCTTGTTAATGAAAATGGTTATTTCTGTGTAGGAAGTGGGGAAACGCAAAAGTAGATGGTGAATGGAAAAGTTACTCTACATTCTCTTTTGTTCTCTTTTTGCCATCATCATTTGATGCTATGTTTCGGTGTCTATCTTTATTTTTTGCTTCAATTGTTTGGAAAGTGGATATCGGATATGAATCGTATGTTTAATCATTTACATTTCGATTGCCGTTAACTGTGGCCATTTTGCCGATATTTTTTGCCGCATCTCATCAGTATTTCGAAAGCTAGAATGGCGCATGAAAGCCCTCCAATACACTAGCGACTACATTTCTCTCTTTTTTAATTTTTCTTTTTGAATGAATGGTTTATTTTTATACTATATTGGCCACCAAATGCCGTTGTATTATTCGTAATAATATAAAGCCTTATTCATTCAGTCTTTCGATATTTCTTTTTCTTTCTATCATTATTTTATTTTATTTTTTTCATCCCAAAATAGCTTGAATGGGACTCAACGCTGGGGACAATGAATAGAAAAGAATTAGTTTCCCGAATTTCGATCGAATAAATTGTTGTAGCATGCGAACATTGAATTATTATCGCCTTTTTCTCATCACTGATTTCGATTTCAGGGGCTGCCAGATTCCAATATGGCTACTTCCATTGCTTTTCTATAAAAAAAAAAACGTTTTCAATGAATCCTATACACATTCAGATCTTTGCTCTTTCTGTGTCCGATAAAGCGTATCGATGATGATAAAGAATCGATAAATAAATAAATGACTCTCCAATGTTCTGTTCCATTTCTTTTGTTTCGAATTACAAATCGAATTCTATTCCATTTCCTATTTTCGGACTATCATTGAACGACACCAGCTTTTTCAAACTTGGCTCGAGTTCGAAATTTACCATTTCTTCGTATTGATGACGATCAAGAGCCAACAAAAAGCCATTCCAATATTATTATTATTATTATCACTATCGTTCAATGAAACGAGTTATCAGTCCGTCATCTATATTTGAATGCCTGAATTCTCTCTTTTTCAACTCCCGAGTCTATTAATCAAATAACTTTCTGTAATATAATATGTAAAATAATTTTCCATCGTTAGTCCGAAGAAAAGTGGCCTCTTATCACTTATTTGTTTGGGGATTTCCAAGTGGTTCTGCTTCAGATTCCCTATTTAGAGCTTAAAATTCCCTATTTAGAGCTTCGGCATTCGAAAGCCAAATACAAAAATGTAATGCATTGACATTACATTAAATTAGTCATTTAATTCAAAATCCTTCCTAATGATCAGTCATAAATAACTTGGCATTCGATAAGGAAAACGACGAAAAAAAGCTCACCAATAGAAGAGTCAATTGACTGAACAGTTTTTCGTTCTCGATGTTTATCTTTCATTTTCAGTCAAGCCATTCAATATTTTGCGTGGTCACACTGAAGACAGAAATCCAATCAATTGAAAGATTTGAATATCCAAACGATTCATAAGCGTACGCATGTTTCAATCATAATTGGCAAGAGTATTGATATTATGCTAATTCCATGGAAAAAAGAAAAATCGCTTTCGAATTCGTTTTTTTTTTGTCCATTTTTTCCGTTACTTTTGTAAATGCGACAAATGTTTATATTTCAATACATTTGAATGTCACGTGGAAATTGAACGAAATTGAAAATGTAGATTTATACATGAGGACAACATGATATCGGATAAAAAGGACATGGATCCAACAACATATTCCGTTTAAGCGAAAAAAGTCGAAAATTAGAATTTTAGATCCGGAAAAAGACATTTCTTTTTTCCCTTTTCACATTGAACACTGCACATCCCCATCAAACAGCCAATGGCAAATGGTATAGAGATCGGGGACTTGGTAGTTGAGTCGCCTTGTAAATGATTTGAGCCCATCAAATTGAAACGCATCCATTCAATATCACAATGTTTGGCCTATTTGTACAAAAGTGCTGTTGATTTCATCCTTTTTTTCCCCGTTTGTCTACTTTGTCCCTTTTTTTCTGGGTTACAGATGGCACAAAGAAAAATGGCGATTTCACTCCGGAATTTCAATATGATGGTCAATCGATAACCATGCTGCCGGAAGTGGATTCGCACCACTTAATCAATGATAATACTCTTTTCCTGTGCTCTTTGCCAATTTCTCATCGCATATAAAATAAGAACGAGCGAAAAACGTACCAGAATCGTACCAAAGCTAAATGCCTTCCAAGTGGCTAACAACAGGCATTTGGAATTTTGTACAAGCGCCTAAATTTGAATTTATTGGTTTCCGCAGTTGAAAAATGCCTTCATTGGAAATGATCAATAAAAATAAAAATAAAAAATCGATTAAATTACGCTCGGTATTTGCATAATTTTTCAATCATCGCATCGCCAAACACACATTCGATCGATGATACCAATGAGTCGGAGCATCAGTCAAGTAGTTTTAGCATCAGCAATAACATAAAGAAAGAATGAGTGAATCCAATTTTTTCTTCCTTTTGGATAAAACATTTCTCAGACCGTCCAAATCGGCCAATTGGATGATAAATTTTTTGGAAATGAATTTGGCCATTTGAATTCCAATTGAATTCCAATTTTGGCCATTTGATTAGGTGCAAACAATTCAAACTTGAATCGAACGACTGAAGCAAACCAATAACGATGCTCAAACAATGTAGGACAAAGGGCAAAACATACACAACAACAATAAACAGAACGGTAATAAAAAAAGTTTCACGTTTCAATGGCAAAGAAAATTCGTTTCTTTTTTTTTTTTTGCTTTTCTCATGCAGTCAGTAAACAGTGTGAACGGTGTGAATGTGTTTGGTGTTTGTGTGTTTGGGAAAAACCATTTTCCAGCAACCGATTGAAAGGTGTTGAAAAGCGAACTTGAAGTGCATTAAACCTGTTTATCAAACTTAATTTAACAACATCGATGCTACGTGACAAAAGATCACCCAAAGGATCGGCCTCTCCCGAAATACGAGAATAATAATGGAATACATCAACAATTTACAATATATTTATGCATATATAGTAATATGAAACACATTTTATCGTTTGACCACTGAACTCAGAATTCGATCAGCAAACGAACGGCTAGAACGTTGTGCTGATATTGCTGGTGTGTAAATGAATTTCTTTTCGTCCTTCAAACGAATAAAGATTGACACAAAGAAGAAATGCCGAAACAATTGATGTAATGAAAGTGTTCAAACTAAGTAAAACTATATTTACAAAATGAAAAGATGAAACTTCGGACTTTCGGTCGTGTTCGAGCTGGTTTTGATTTGATGTTGAAAAGTATGTTTGTGTGGAGTATGGAGTGCTTAAGTTTAACGTGTACTACTCATCGTAAATGATGAAAATAGCCGGGAAAAAAGAATAAGCTACAGAAATAGAAAAGACTACAATACACACACTGATGGCTATTGGCTGGTGGCTGATGATTATTCCAATTTAGCCGATATGGCATAAGATAAAACCATAAGGAATAACAATGTAATTGGGCACATTGTTTCCGTTTATTATTCGACTTACTTTGTAAACTCTCTTTTGTTTTTTTTGTTTTGCTAGTTTTTCGATATATATTATTTTTTTGTCGTAGTGCTGAACTGTTGCACTTCTTCGCAGTGCCAGGACAAACAAGTGAAGTCTTCTTTCTCTTTTGATGAAACAAATGGATCGAAGGGGGAAAAAATACGAAATAATACTACAAAGAAAAATGTAAGAATTGTCACCATAGAGGTCGAAAATTGAAGCCTACTTATTTTCTGTTTGTCTCATTCAAATTCAGCTATGGTTAGAGAAGCAGCTAAAAGCAGTTTCCGTTGCTTCAATCACAATGGTTTGCTCAAACCTCAATCGGAAAAGGAAAAAACAAAAAGAAGATCCAGAAAATGGAAAAAACGATTCAGAAGTGCCGATGCTGAAAGCCGAGAGTGAATAAATAAATGAAAAATATGGATTGAGTTTATGCGATAAAGTCAAGTCACGTTTTGCAATTTACACTTTGAATATACTATTGTTTCATCTTCTTCTATTTTCATTCTTTCATTGCTTTGCATCAACTTTCTCGTTTTACTTTTATTTTTCTCTCGTCTCTACGGGGCAAAAGATATCGGGTGAATAAGAATTCACCATTCTCCATACATATTTATATTGAAACAAAGGAAAAGGAAAAAAGCACCAACCGACAGACAAGATCTGTTTGAGTTTACTGTCTGGCACATGGAATGCATGTGCTTTACACAAATATACCTGATCTGTGGATATCGAATGCAAAGCAATCGCCCCAATAAATACCTAACAACAGATGAAAGTGGCACTCACACCTAGAATCCAACACCAACACTAAATATCTATAGATGAAAGTGGTAGGAACACCATGGATCCAACAAATATCCAACACCAACACCAACAACAATAAAGAATGAGAAGAACTAAAAAGTGAAGATGCAGCGAACCGAAAAAAGACCTAGGCACATATATATTATGATATTATTATTATTGACAGACGCAATTCGGTTTTCAAACACCGGCAGCAACAACAAAAAAATTCCAAAGAAATTGAGAAGAGAAAAAAAAATTATGTAAAAAAAAACGTTTCGGTTCGCTTGAGTTCAGTTCGAAATATAAGTTTCAAGTAGTTAAATGGCAAACGTACGTATATAATGATGACAACGACACACATTGAATATCGAAAGAATGAAGAACACAAAACAATGCCAAAAGGACATTTTAGTTGGAAACTGAAACATTTCGGCCATACAACACCATTTTATCGGAATATCATCAAACCCAACGACATGTAAACACCTTATTACTGTCATTGGGGATTCTGTTGCTCGCTGTTGATATTATTCGGTCGATGGATCTTGATGGAAAATTCAAATTATTCTATTAAAACAATGTTGATTATGCAGTGTACAATATTCGGTGCATTGTTGTAATCCGTGAAATTTTGCTTACGTTTGTGCCAGTCAAAGAACAGACTGTGTTTGGTTGTTTGCTGAATGGGCTGATTTGAAAAATTCGTCAACAAGATAATGTCTTAGGGAATTTGATTGGCCTGTGTTTTGTCTCTTTCAGTGTTTCTTTCAGTTTATTTATTTATTTTCTTTGCTTTGGCTCACATTGCTACCGCTCTTTGTCTCTGGTAATCGCCACAAGCAATAGGTGATGAGATGAAGAGCAAAAAGAAAAAAAACAATAAAGAAGACGCAAGACGAATTTAAATGAAAAAACTTGACACAAATTCCAAAATCGAAACCAATTTTCAAGTACTTTTCACTCGGGTTATTCAAATTTTGTTGACGATATTGAGAAAAAAACAAGAGAATTCGAAATTGCACTTGAAGACACTTTGAGACGTCTCTTCGATTTTCCTATTTCTTCCATTATGGATTTGTATTGATTATTTGCATTTAGTGCGATGGAAAATAGAAGAGAGGTGTTCAGGGTTCAGTGTTCATTGTTTAGTTTTCAGCGGTAATACAATATTCTAATCGCTTCGGTTTCATCTCCCATTTTGTATAAATCCATGAACGAAAACAATAGAGTTCGAAGAACTCTTTTTCTTTTTCTTAACGTCAAATGTGCACATGAATGAAACGTTCGGATGGAATCTTTTTGATGTGAATGTGTAAGATCTTTGAACTTTGTAATTTTGTACATTGTACTTTATATTTGACCAAATCGATCGATATCGTTCAAACTTCAATTAAAAACCATTGAAATCAATTGTCAACGTTCTCTCGAGATGTTGCATTGAATAATCTCTGCATAAGAATCGATATGAATTTGCAAGAAAAAGAGAGAAAATAACAATGATTATTGTTCCATCTCTTTCCCATTAGCCACATGTTGAATACTTTTAGAGTTCTCTTCATCATTTCATATAAAGTAGAAATTAGCCATAGGTCCCGATTACGGTTTTTGGCATGAGATTCTTTCTCCATTCTTTCTCTTTTTATGTTACGGCCCCAAAAAGTCGAATTCTTTTGATTCTTTTCTTTTCTTTTCTTTTCTTTTCATTCTTTCTTTGCGTTCGTTTCCGATATTCATCTATCTTATTCCATTATAGTGCATTTGTTTCAATGTTTCCGAATAAAAAACGTTTAAAAGCCTAATTGATCGCTCTTTCGTAACGTTTTGTTTTCTGTTTCATTTTTAAAGCATTCAAGCATTCTTCGTTCAAACCTTTGGTTCGGATAAATCAAAAGGACCACAGTCAAACATATAAACGAGGTAATTGGTTTTTTCTCTCTTTTCTCATTGAAAATTTTTCTTCGTATGTTGTTAACGGTGCCCAAATTCGGCTGATTCAGTTTGATTCGATTGTTTTTTATTCATTTTTCAAAATGTTTGGTGTTGAGATTGTGGTTTTTCTGTTTGAACATCGAAACGAATTGATATCAAATAATCGAATAACAACCAACATCAACAGCACCAACTGAAAGTCGGGCTACAAAATAAACAACAAAAAAAAAAGTTATAATTTATTTTGTATGAAGAACATTTTTGCAATTTGATATGATGTACAGTGTACAGTGGGCATGCCAAGGAAAAGCAACCATTACAATCAAGATGGAAACGAATAAAGAAAGAAAAACACAAATATAAATAATGCAAACACAGCATGATGATTATGCATCGATGCATCGTGTAACTTCGTCTGCTTTTTTCTGTTCTGTTTCGATGATTTTGCGAAATGCCGAAAAATGAAACTTAAGTGGCCAGGAAGAAAAGGAAAACCCTGGCCGCCACAGTGCAGATCACCGTCAATATTAAGTATAAGCAGAACATGCAGAAACATATGTAATGATTCCAAATCAAACAAGCCAATGGAATTTTGCTTTTAGTTAAGCATTTTGGAATTTAATCCATTGGACCGGTCTGTCTGTGGCCTGATGCGTGTCTGTGGTCTGATGCATATTTCGAAAAATAACGGTCACCATTCAATAAATAACAAACACATTCAACATTGTGACGCTAATAATGACGAAGAAAAATGATGAAAGGTTCTTTGAACCATAAACAAATATGTCTTTATTTTTGATAATAAAAAAAAATGTCGATTGTTGCCTGGAGCAGAATACTTCACATCGGATTAATAACGGATTTATTTCCTTTCCCTTTATTTTCGCCATTTCAGTTCAAAAGTTGAATTCAATATTATATAGCGATACAAACAGTAAGGAGACTCCACTCCTCCACCCAGTTCTAGCTATACTTTGACACAATGAAGCTGATCTTCAATTGAATCCATCATCATAACAAAAAAAGTCAGGGAAAGTGAATCTCGGAAGCGAATGTATTAAATCAGGCCCACTACCCAATGGGAAATATGTTACGCACTTTCGCATAAAATATGCATTTTATATGCATATTTTATTTTGTGCATATTTTATGCATTTATCACACATATGTATGGGTTATTCATGACTATTTTATGCATATATAGGGTAGGCCTAAAAATTTCCCATTGGGTAGTCTGATTATTGTTTTTAATACCGCTTATGTGCTTATTCACCTGATATTCCGAGGCTTATTTTGCGAAAAAAGACAATTTATTCATTCCCACTCGAAAGTCTTTGTTGGCCAATGGTAGTTCTAAGTGGATATTTTGCATCATAGAGATGTTTTCTCCTCTCTTTTTTCCATCTATCACATTATTCTTATTTGGGTGGCACGTAAAATGCTGCTCTCTGTTTGGCCCATTCTGCATTATTATTATTCCATACATTTTTTCGACTTTCACTCGAAACTGAGCAAGAAAGCCCGAGAAAAATTGAATTCGGGTAGGAAATACGTTGGATAATTATATTTATTTATACCTTCTCTTTCGGTCGTTCTTAGCTCAGTTGATAATCTGTAATACGCCGTAAAAACCACAAAATATTCGAAGAAAATTATGTTAATCACCTGGGATGAATTCACTAAGCGAACAAATTGTTTATAATATTCATTTTTTCTTCGGTTTTCCGAAAGAGAGAGAAGGAGAGAGAGAGAAAAATGAATGTGAACGGAAAGGGCTCAGCTGGTTTATATCACATATTACAAATTCAATAGCAAAATTGGATGAAAAATTCATAACTCAAGAAAACTACTCTGTTTGCTATGTTATTGCTGGCGCATAAAATGTATTCGATTATTATTATTATAATTTTAACTCAGAGAGTTCTTTACGCGTTACTGCCCGCGCATATGAAGGCTACATGAAACGACCAAATCGCAAATAAAGAAAGAAAGAAAGAAAAAAACCTATCCAATTCGAAACCAAACCGAAGTTATATTAAAGTTATTTTAATTCTTTTTAAGCGGATTAAATAAGCAATTTAGTGGGGAATTGCGCCAAATCAACACGGAAATAGAATCAAACAGAACGCAACATATTAAACGTATAACATGAACAAAAACAAATTCACGAACTGTTGGCGACTTTGGGCTTTGGGAATCAGTAATAAATTTAATATGATGTTAATTTGTCGAATTTGTGAGATTGCATGGCTGATGGCTTAAAAGGCGGTCTTTTCTTTGGGTCCCGATCAGGGGATTTATATGGCCAATGAAGAATTAAGAAAATTAAAGAAAATGTGATACGTTGATTGAATTTGATTCTTTTTTTCCTCTTCCTCTTAATAACTTTGAAAATCCTGAATATTGATGTTGTTGACACCATTGCCATTGAAGAATGAGCGTCATCACTGCATGGCATGTATGTGACAAACACACGATCAATGAACACATAAGATTTTTATGCACAATGCATATGATTACAAGAAGAAAAAAAGAAGGAAAAAAAATAGGAATTAAGATTGTTGTTGTTCATTTTTATTGAGTTTTTCATTTTTATTAGCTTCACATATAGTTGGATTTCGGATTCCGTTTCGGTATTCTGAGTTTTCAGTGTTTAGTGTTTTGTGTGTGTTAATAATAATTATGTTTCGTTGGCATTTCAAAGTTTTATACATTTTGTTTTCGTTCGTTCGTTCATCTCATAAAACACATAAATTGTATTTAACGGTGAGCTTAAGCCGACAATTCTCAAATGCATTTATTTAATATTTTTCTTTTTTTTTTTCACATTTCCGTTGAGTTGCTGTTTCGAAATAATATTGTAAAAAGAAATGAAAAAAAAAGCACACACCCGATGGAAAACGATTATTTGATGCCTGTTGGTATTGTTAAAATTACATATTATTGCATGCGCTTTGACATCGTTGCCATACCATGTTATCCACGAAGGGCCGTAAAACTTTTTCACTTTTTTACTGCCTCTTGAAAATGATCCACTGTCTCTCAGTTTATTCAAATGAACAAAAAAAATGGTGTGCGTGACCAGAGAACTCACATTAATTAGTATTTGTATCAGAATGAAGAATAAAGAAGACAAAGCGGCACACAGCTGAAGCCAACGACTGACGGCTGAAGGATCAACCATCATTCGACACATAAAACAAAAGCAAATAAAAGCATGTTAATATTATCTTCCATCATCACTTTGCATTCAAATCATTTTTTTTTGTTTTTTTTTTTTATTCAATTTGAATATAAAAACACATTGAAATCCGAAATGGTGGGAAATCTTTTTCTTAATTATTGTTATCGCCATCACTATCAAAGTCATCAATAATAACGATTTAAAATTGCCTGATTTGCAAACATTTCAATGTCTCAATAAACTTTTTCTGTATTGAATTGGTTAATGTCGATGTGGTGTTTGATATTTATTATTATTTATGAATCCAAAATGATTTATATGATCAAGATCACTTTTATCACCACCAAGAATATATGTATCCAACCGATTGATTGCGGTGGTTGTTAAGTTTTTGAAAATTTTGTACTGATTATGAGATTTTGAAATAATATTAAATGTGTTTATAAGAAATCGGTCACAACCGCAACCAAAACCAAAAAATGCTAATAAAAATTTTAATAACGCTTTTTCTCGGTATCAAAAAGAACAAAGCAAATCATACAGCACACATCATTTGTTCAAATACGAAAAAAGTATCACACTTTAGGTTGCTTTGATCTGGTTTGGTTAACGTTTACTTTAGGCCTAAGATTATCATTGAGTTTTATGGATTATGGGTTTTTGTAAAAGCCGAGACAGAATTTTTTCTTTTATCCACCTTCATTTTGATCGTAAATCCACACAATCACTATTTAATATGCAATTTCATGATTATTATTATTATTGCAATTTTAAAACAAAGCATTATACACTTGCATCGAGCACCGGTGGTAACGATGTTGGTTGTTCATTGTGAACAATAAAATGCACTGACAACTCAACCCCTTCTGGATATGATTAATTAACACACAATGTGATTTAAGGTGTATAAATGCAAAAGCAAAGCCAAAAGCAAAAGCAAAGACGAATTGCATATGAAACGATATTGAAATATTGCGTGCTATCGCCTGTCACTTGTCGTTGTGTCCATTTTATTATTTAGAGTGGTTAATCTAAGCAAACAAAGTGTGTGCAATGTGTACATGAACACCATCCGGAATTATTATGATTATTATTATTTTCTCATCCTATTTTTCGCTTTCATACTAAAAACAGAAAGTACAGAAATCGATTTAAATTTGCAAGAAACAACTGATCGGGACGGACTTTGTCGGAACGAAAATGATGATAGTGATTGAACAGCGCAATCTCTCTTTATGTTATATATTTGAACAAAGCAGAAACCGAACTGGTTACGATTTTCATTCCTTTTTCGTTCGTCATTCGTGCGTGTGTGTGTGTGTCGTTTTCTTCAAATCCGATATGTCATGTAAACCATTTTCAAGCATTGGCTTAATTTCCCTTATTAAAATTGCCATAAATTTGTTGATGATAAAATTGCTTATGTTCGAGCATCGAGGCTTAGGAATCGTTTGGTTCGGGGTGTTGAATTTGAATTGTTTTTTTCAAGTTCTTTGTTTGTTTATTTGTAATATAAACCATTAGCTTGGTTTGGCTTAAATTGAAATAATTTTATACGAGATCCATATAGCCCATCCGCTCATTTGCACATCCATAAGTATTATATATATTTTTTTATTATTAAAATGTTTCATGCGCCTATAATTTTTTTTGCCATTTTCGCTGATTTCACGCCGGATTTTTGCCAATTTTACCTTTTTTTGCTCGTTTGCCAAGCATTTAATTTTACGAGAATAGCATGCCTAAAAAATTTCCGGACTTTGAATTGAGTTGGAAAATACTTGAGTTGGAAAGTACATGCAATATAAACACTGAAGCTATAAATGCCACAAACCGTTATTAAACTTGTTAATATCTTTTTGGCTTTGCGTTAGTAGTATTTTCTGTTTGCTCCCTTTGAAAATTAACCCCCGTCATCAATATTTTTTTAATTCGTATGCGTGTGTGTGTATGTGTTTGCTGTATATGTGTGTTGTTGTTATTTTTAATGCACCTCAATTTAACGTTAAACACTCTTATTTCTGTTTGCGTCCAATTGCGAACTCAATTCGTGTTTAATAGGAAGTAAGTAAGTGAAAACGAAGAGTGCGAATTCGGTTGTAATGAAATATGGTTAAATTATGCGGCATGTAAAATCACACTACATGTATAGCGCACTCAAATCTATCCATACTCAAACATATTGAGAATCGCCACCATTTCAAAGTGAAATTTTCAACCATATACCGGCTCAGGGTATCAACCACTTGCAGTATAATTCTTTCATAAATTTCTCCTGCTCTCAATTTTGCATTTTCATTCCATTTTTTTTTGCAGTTCGGGGCGGTGAGCAGTAATTCATTCATTTCGGTTTCGCTATTAGTTTTATTTTTCTTCGTTCATTGAATGGAAACATTTTCAAAACGGCATATGGCACACACACACTCACAGGCTGTTTATGTTGTGAATTCACTTTCCATATTTATTTTCATTTTCATATGCCGATTTGAATATGGATTATGGAATATCCCTCATGCCACATATGTTCAATATGTATGTGTGACTTTTTAAATTCAATTCGCTTGCTTTTTCCGTGGTCCAACTAGAAATTTCAGTCAGGCGCGCATTAAATGCCTTTTGAGCTATGTTAAAAGCGTTAAAACAGCATAATTACAATCTTTGGAGAAAAAAAATAGATCTTCAAACGTGAATCCAGCATAAGTCAATTTGCCGTATGTGCAAGCAGTTGAAAATAATTGGAATTTCATTTTTATTTTTCATTTGCCATTCCAATGATTAAATGCGAAAAAAATTATCTACTATACTACAAACAGCAGTGCAACAGAAATAATGGAAAAGATGAAAGCCAAACAGAGAACCATATGCACCTGATGTGTAAGACACGGCTCTTATTATTGTTGATATTGTCATGGATTTAGCATTTAGTACTCTGTAATATGATATTATATTACAGCGCTAACTATGAGCTAAATGCTAAATGCATTGCTCGAATTTACGAAATGGATGATGGTTGGACACTTGAATGCATACACCATGATACCATGATCCATAAGCCATGAGCTATGAGCTATGGACTTGAAGATGAAGAAAATATTCAACGCAATGATAATATGACACCAGGCTGTCTCAATTTACAACATTGTAATGAATATGTGTGAGCATATTCTGGTTAGAGGCTTAATTGCATAAGACCGATTAGCCGGAGTTGGAGGCTAGTGGTTTTTCTCTTGGCTTTTATTCAAAGTACGTTGATTGAATTAGAATGAGAAAAATAAAAACCACTTATGGATTTAAAATTACTTAAAATTACAAATTTGAACGAAACGAATCAAAAGCAATGGATAATGCGACAATTCTATAGACTCAAAATAATTATAATAATTTGGAAATGTGCAAGTGATCACTGATCAGTAATTGTATGGTTTAAAGAAGAAGAAGAAAACACATGAAAAAATAGACAAAAGTTATGTTCGAAATGGTGAATTATTGTTGGAAAACTTAAAACTATTTCAAACTCATTCTCACACTTTAAACACTCGTAAGATGAGAGATTTTACTAAAACTAGCAAAAAACTAGCAAACAATAATGCAATATTCAGTTAATGCATATCAAATCGCAACGATAAGAAGGAAAAACAAGTATAAACAGTGAAGTCTCGAAAAAAAAATGTACTGCCCATGCATGAATTTCTGAATTCGATTCCAACCATCCGACCAATGATCCAAAATTCAAAAGATATAAAATTATAACTATTATAATGAAATAATATTGCACAGAGAGCGCAATAGCAAACTAATCCGACATTAAATCAGATGAATGCAAAGTGTTCGGCACTGTTCACCCGCTGGTTCGGGCTTTGGTTCACTCAATGTGTAATGTACGTTGGATGCACTTTTTTATACATATAAAAATTTATTTCATCTTTCGATTTCATTTTTTCGCGTTTGCACGAAGCTCATCATTTTTGCTTATTCTCATGGTGACTTATGAAGTATTCAGTGAATACTATTCACGATTTTTCGCCCAAGCACCAAATGTGTTGAAAAAAAGCAGCAAACATATACATGTTATAATAATAAAATGCAATGCAATCGGCTTGCACTCTTTTAGTGCTCTTGAACTTTTATCCAATGGATTAAAAAAAAGGTGTTAGATGTTGGGTGTGCTGTGATTTTATTTTAGTTTTTTCTAAACTCTTGTTTTTTCTGCTATTCTCGTTAAGAATGGATGAATGAGAAAACAAGTGTTTTCTGACTATGGTTTGGGTGTGTGTGTGTGTGTGTGTGAATCTGAGCACATAAAATTCCAGTTATAAATTCGCAATATGGCCCCGATCTTTTTGCCCGACTCTGTTTCGATTCGTTTCCATTTTCATTCCGTCTCTCGTCTTTCTTTCGATTTGACTTCAAAACTCCAAATGCTAAATGCTCAAGTCATTATGACACATTCTCATATACAATTGTAGAACAAGAAGTCTTAGATATGCTGCTTATTTCCTACAATGTTTTCGATTCAATGCATGCTTCGTTTTTTTTATCAACAATTTTTCCATATTCTGTAAAATTCAGAGTTCACATTCCAAACAAATGGACATGGTCGCACGCGTTCATGCCCAATTTTATACAAAGGAATAAAAAAAAATAAACAAAGACAACGAAAAAGTATGCTCACTTTTTTTAGAGGCCGTTTCTTGACGAAAGGACCTGAGCGTATTCACCAAAAATAATATTAAAAATAACAGATAAAGAAAGAGAAAAGTAGAGACCAGCAAGAAACGATGGGGTATGATGACAATGGTACCATAAATGTATTAAGTATTGCGACCATTACATACATATTTGGGTTTATTATCAACATTAAGTCATGTCACGTTTTGTAATTTACACCTTGAATGCATTATAATAGTGCTACGCTATTTTGCAAAAGCGGATACTATACTCTATAGTCTCTGCTCTATGCCTGATCTGAGCTGATGACGTTGAGCTGGGAATGTATGTTGTTCGCGTTGCTAATTTTTTCTCTCTTTTCTTCGTTCGTTTATTTTTTCTTTTGTTGTTGTGGCCTTTCTTCTACAATTCGTTTTCACTGTTCATTGTGCACAGAGCGTGTGTATGTGTGTAATGTTTAATATTGTACATTGTTGTAATACCATTCCGCACTCCGGACAATATTCGTTTCGTGTGGTTCTATCGTTTCCATAAGTTTTAAGTATCTTTAAGTACATGATGGATTTGAGTGCAAGAACAAAATATTCCGGTTTTTTTTCCATTTATGTGTGATCAATTCATCTTTGCACTCACGTCGAACATTCAATAAATACCCGCACACTTTGGTGAAATGCCATTGAAATAACATTTCGCGATACAGTCAATGGTCAATGTGGTGGTCATTTCATTTTTTTTTTTAATTTGCTTTTTTATTCGTTCTTTAACACAGAATCATATTCCATTTTATGCATAGAAATGGCAAAGTTCTAAAATGGCAAAGTTCTAAAACGGAAATAACCGATAAAATGCCAGGGAAAATTGAGATAGAAAATTTGAAGTGCACAACATTCACACACACACCGAACACACAAAATATAATTAATTAGTTTTTTATTGTTTTTTTTTTCCACTTCAATAAATACAATAGATATATCATTCTGAGATAACATCAGCCACTCGATTTCGTTGAAGAAAGAAGAGAGAGAAAAAAAAATATTATTTATTCTCAAGTGCCCATACTCCGACTCAAGATGAAAATGTTAAACACATCATTCTCGATGATCATTATTTCTTTTTCTTTTTTATACTTATTTTCGCTAAAATGTTGTTTTGTGGAAGATGCACAAATTGTAAACAATAACAGTTATAATAATAATAATAATGAAATTGCGAATTGCCAGTGAAGCGAAACAAAAAATCCAATATTCATATAAAATACATAACTTAAGCCATGAATCCGGCCAATAAACGGGTATGTAGAATGATTTTAATAAAAAATTTCCATACAAACAGCAATGCCAGACAACTAATAACTATCAAGATGAAGAGACACAGTTGGATGTCTTTGGTAAGGTGCAAAAATAAATTATCTGAAATCTGACTCTGGACACCGGACACTGGATACAAACATTCGCATGGATTAATGAGCAACAACACATTTCGTATATAGCTTTGTGCCTCTGATGCGAATTGATGATGCAAATCCAGCCCATAATCTAAAACGACACAAAATCTTATAAAATACAAAACGCACAATTCACAATCACCATTAACAATTTATGCATTTTTCTTTTAAGTGTTTGACATGTTTGGAGTGGTAGAAATTATTTTTATTTCTCACAAGATAAGTCGAAACACAACAAACCCATTGGATTATGTCTCAAAACCATTTTAGATGGTAAATGGTGAACAGACCTCTGTCATTGTTCCATGTAAACCAAAATCTAAGCAAGCAACCATGTACTCAATACCTGGCCGAATGAATTTATTCGATCATCATGTACAAATACGTTTCGATACGAATAAAATTGAACAAAATTAACCAACCGAAGAAGCCCATTCGAAAATTACCGCAAATAAAAATTAATTTATTATTCTAAATATGATAATTTGCTGTCATTTGAGATGATCATTCTACAGTTTGGTTTAGCAAAAAGTGGCCTGCCATATTGGTGTTGAGTCTTGAGTCACCTGGTCAAACGGCTTAATGTAAACATTAAATAAATGTGGCATTTCAATGATCATTCGAACTACTCAAAACAAGTTTTAAAAGTTATGGTTTTATAAGCTTTAGAATTAGTCAGATTGGATGTTTTCCTCCTCTTCTACTTTTTCGTCTTCCTACTAATTTTTATTTCCATGAGATTTCGATGTTTTAATACGAATAATATTTTCATATCATTTTGTTTGTTTAGTTTGCGTATCGAATTTAAAATTTGTGGCCATTCGACAGTGTACATTATAAACACCAAAAAACATCAGCGCTAGCCTTTAACTAACTTAACTAACGAATTAACTGAAAATGCAAATACGATAAGCTGATTTTATGAAATCTAATAGGTGATCTTCAACTTCATTATAATAAAATATCATAAAGTAGTAAAAATCACCGTATTTGTGCTCGCATGTGTGTGCTCTTCATCCCACCATCGGCTATAATAAAAATAATCCTTTTGAATTTCAGAATGTGAGTTGCGTTTACCAAATATATTTGTAGATCACGATTGAAGTTTATCAAAATATTTAATTTTTCTTTTCCTCTTCTACGGGAAGCAGAGAAAATTAAAAATTAATTACGATAATTCCTAGTTGATCTTTGGCTTGAATCGGAGTATTGACGATGTAAATTGTTAACCATAGTGTAGATATCAACATCAATATATTTCGAATAAGGGCAAACAGCTTAGAAATCTCTCCATATTTGTTCCTTTCTTCTTTTTTTTTTCAGTGTTTACATATTACGATGGTTTTAACATTATTTTCCGCATGAGATAATAAATAGAACTGAAATATATTCCAGCCAAAAAGTAAAAACCAATATTATACATTACGTGAAATCATTTTGAATTTACGATTTATGGCGATGATGCTGACATTTGATAGCATTTAATGGTAGTAGATAGTGAAGGCGAATGGTTGCGAAAATTCCTAGTCAAGTGTTAGTTGTATGCGCAAATTCATTTCAAGTACTTGAAAATACTGCATAATACACTCAACGAATGACACTTGACGTCGATCTAAAGCAATCACAGCACAACCATCAGGAACAGCAGTGCAATACACGGTACTCCGTTGATTTACCATCGTCGTTTACGTGCATATATTTGATATTTTGCCAACTACTCTCTGCTTACAAAATGAAAACTGATGTGAGTGAATGAA
>GL501531.1:252029-270437 GCA_000149185.1 Mayetiola destructor | reverse complement strand
GGAAAGAGGAGGGGGGGGGGGGGAAATTAAATTGAATGACGGAAAACTTGAATAAAAAAGAAATTTGGAATGAGATGGAGGCGAAAGTGGCTTTGAATTACATCAAATAGTATAGCTAGCTGTACTATACACTGATCTCATCCAGAAAATATGATTTGACAATTCAACTAAATAGATTCACCGCATATAAATTCGAAGAATTTTGTCGCGAATTTTGGCACTCTAGTGCAAACAGGCCCATATTATATCACTTTGTAATCGTACCAAAATAGTGAACGAAAATATTATAAGTGGATGAAGCAATTTGGTATTCGAATGAATTTGTTTCTTTTGTTAAATTCTCAATATTTCCAAATAGTAAACCGGCTGGTTTCAGCCATATTTGTAAAATCGTCGTTGGAAAATTTGTCGATGCTTGTGTTTTTTACGAACCTGAGTGTATTTAAGCCATTGAAATATTTTGAATGATCGTTGCTGACAAAAATTCATATGTATATAAATAGAAAAATGCTGGCACCAAACATTTGTGAATACTGGAACGTCCAATTGGGAAGAGATGAAAACTTCTTCTTTTTTCCGCTGAAAATGATGAGAGACAACGGCGTGAGAACAATTGAAAATTGAAATGCTAAAGACATACGAATAATACATCGCATCGGCTGAAAATGGTTAATCGTCGTCATATTCTTGTTGAAAAAAATGAATAAATCCATTGAATAAATTCTTAGCTGTGTGTGCATCCTAAATAATTTCCCCTTATAAGGTACGTATTGATTACAGTATTCTGCCGAAATTTTATAAAATTTAAACCGCAATTTATTTTTTTTTGCCAAAGGGGAACAAAAATAGTGAAAAATGAATAAAATAAGATTGTACGTGCAAAACAGTGCCATATGGTTTTGGATTTTCGAAAGTTCTTGACAAATAGTTGAAAGTTGTAAGTATTTATCTTCTGTGAAAATACAGAGCTTTAGAAAAAAGAGCCCGTGAGTGTCGAGAAAGAAAAATCAAGAAACAATAGCTCTCCTTTTAGTTGAGTGGGACTCGACATGTGTGCAAATATTAAATAAGTATTCATTTATGCAATTCCGTGCAAAATACATCGTCACTTCGATTTTCGCTTCAATATTTTCTTTCATCTTTGTTATTTGCTTCTCTATGGTGTTTATAAGTAATTGAAACAAAAAAAAAATTGTTCATTTCAACACCGGGAGGTTTTTTTTCTTATCGGTTGAAGAGGCATTTCATTATTTCATAGATAGAAAGTGTATAGTATAAATATGAAATGAAACAATGAAACACAAATATATATATTCCAAATTCAAAAATGCATGACAAAACAAAACGTTCCTATATATAATTCACGTGCAAATAAGGAATATAAGAAATCAGAGAGACAATTGATAATTGAGAAAAATTTGAATACAAGGAGAGTGAGCGTACGAGCAAGCGTTCATAGAGAATATGCACAGTGCACGGATTACACTTGAAATGAACTGAAAAGTAACAGTCTTGTAAATTTTTTACTTTAGAGCAAAAATTAGAATTGAGAAATTCGTAAAAAAATACGAAAGGACAAATAGGCGCACAATAATGATTCTTTTTTTAAACAATGCTAACTGAAAATGCTTCACGTGTGTCTTCGTTTGTGCTTTTGATTGTGATTGTGACCGTACAATGCATTTAATGAAAATACCATAGATAAAACATGTGTCGGGTGTTTAAAAAAAATATATACATATATTCATTCTGTTCTATGTAATGGTTATATTGAGCGTCAAACGAAAAGTGAACACAGAACACACTACACTTTAACCAATGAGTCCTTTTCCTTTTCCTGTTCAAATGCATTCAATTCAATTCGAAACAGAAAATATGTATATTTGATGATGAAGTGGAAGGGTATCTGGGCCAGTCATCATTGCAATTCCACGAAAACCATTGTAGCAATTTTTTCGTATTTTATTCAAAGAATGCAAAATATGCTCTTTTTAATACCGAGAAGACAAAAAAAAAAATGACTCAAAAAAGATTTCATGTATGTTATAATACTATTTACATGCTGTACATTTCTGTGGATCTTCTTGAGTTCGGTTTGGTTTGGCTCATTCTGCCATTGCAAATATAATAAAACATTTTTCTCTCGGTTGAGAATATTAAACGTCGATGAAGCTGAATGGGATTTAACAACCATCACCGTTTTGCAAAACATGTCACAGACTGCAAAATTTATGCAAAGATAAATGCAACGCAGTAAATCACACGGGCAAATGCAATAGCAATGGCAATGTTATATGCTAAAGCAACGGAGCTCACACAATGTTAGTGTGAGCCAAGTGTTAAACAAAATTCCCTCTTTGGCATTACAATCACAAAAGAGAAACGGAAACAAACAAAACGACGATGGTACATTCGCAGTTTTTTCAAGTTCCAAAGATATCCAATGAAAGTAAAAAAATAATATTTATGATGATTTTAAGCGATGGTGATCTTTCTTGCTTCGTCTTGTTGCCAAAGACACAAAAATACATT
This sequence comes from Mayetiola destructor, assembly GCA_000149185.1. Lineage (NCBI taxonomy): Eukaryota > Metazoa > Arthropoda > Insecta > Diptera > Cecidomyiidae > Mayetiola > Mayetiola destructor. The sequence goes on along the minus strand of GL501531.1, from coordinate 267,905 downwards.
TTTTAAGCAAAAAAAAAAAAAAAAATTAAAATCCACAATCAATTGAAATGGTCGAAATAAAAACAAATATGAGATATGACAAACACCCGAACCTGACGTGAAAAAGAATTCTTGGTGCGCTGCTGCTGCTGATTATTATGAAACGAAGCAAAAATGGAATCGGTCGAATCGAATAATGATTTGATACTTCCAATTGAATATAATTGTATCTGATTATAGAAAAAGTACACATGCAAAGGCAAAATAAAATCATCCTATAACTGATTTCGAATGCAAAGGGAAACAGTTTCTGTGTTGAATGGAAAAAGATTGGCTATTTGAACATTGCACACCAATGACAACCGATAATAAAACATTTGTAATACATTATTTCTGTGCTAGGGCATCTGGGCTGCTGTGACATAAGCAACATCATAGAAAATGTTTTCTGTTTTTTCATTCATCGACGCGAGTCCTTTTGCTGAGTCATTTGATTTCACAATACAATAGTCTAACTGAAAATTTAAAACTGTCTTCACAACGATATGAAAATATACAATTTAGTTGAATAAATGAAAACTATACAGACTCTATGAATGAATTACACAGGTTTTACTGTATAAACAAAATATACATTTGTATTTGCTAAATTGAAGAATGGTTGTGAATTTAAGCGCGAACAATGTCAACTTGCTGGATTTCAATAAAAATTGATAAAATATCGAGGGAAAACTTGGCCAAAAGAAAGCAAGTGAAGAATACAGTAAAGCAGTTTTGCTATATATTTTCAGATGTCTCCTGCTATGTCTGTTTATGAGCATATATGCAGTTTCACAAAAATACAAAAACCTGGTTTTATTTTGGATGGATTTGGATAAAAATAGTTATATGCCTTCATGGCCACTTGGTTACATTTGTATTCGGTCATTAATAGCTCGGGTTGTATGTTGTTCGCTTATATCTCGATCTCGTGCTCGGCTATAGCTATAGAGTTAAAACCGATTTTTTGTTGTTGTAGAAAATCCGAAGATTTGGTTCGTTGAACAATCCAATTAGTGTAATGCGTTCGTTCAATTTTCTTTCTGATTATTGGCTGTTTTCAGATCGTTCACATGTGTATACAATTCAATTTTGTTGCATTTGCTGTTCTTTCCGAATCTTTACTTTCAATATTGCTGTTTTAGTCAGTACATTGTATTGGCCTATGTGTGTTAGTTGTTAAAAACTGAAGCTCGGAATATAAATTGAGGATGTCAATGTTTTTGCCCATCCATACAGAGAGGGAGAGAAAGAGTATTGTGTTGTCATTGCATTACAATTTTTTTTCCTTTCTCTTATTGTGCTCATATACACTGTACACTGTACACCGTGCCGTGTATAAAATTTACAGCCGTACAGGCCATTGCAGGTTTCCTCACATGAATGCCAAATGCCAACCAAACATTTTACAAACAAATCCACAACATTGTATTATTCCCATTATAATATTGGCATCAATTCCATTCGGTTACTACAATTGTAATCATTGTGCATAAAATGTTTGCACAATGGAAAGTGGTAGAAATGTAGAGAATAGACGAATTGTATTGGTGAGTGTGTGTCCATCTTAAAACCATTGTTACAAACTACCATACTAAACTACTATCATAAAATACAATGTTCGAATGTGTCGTTTGTTTGATGTGCCAAAGCAATTGTGTTGACTCAGTGACGATTTGCTTGTTGCTTGTGACGGGTTTCGGGTATGGGCTCATTTTTCTCATCTCTTTTCATTTCCATTTTTCTCGCATTACTACTCCTGTCTTTTTGCTCGATTTTCAATTTACTCATTGTCTACTCACTCTATTCATTTATCCACTTCTGTGACCAGTAACACTGCAGTGCATAATGCACCATCTATACATATTAATATATATACACAATTTCAAGTGTTGCCATTCAATTTCAATATGTGCATAAAGTGATTTCATTTTCATAAATTCAATCGCAATTTGATACAGATGTTTAGCTGAATATAATCGAGCCCATACATTGTGCGCTCACAATATTCTATTCTATAAAGTGCAATGGTCACAGTTGTTGTATGCAGTCGCTTTTGATATATTATAATTTCTATTGTTAACATCATTTTGTGATGCTGATGATGATGATGATGATGATGATGCTAATGAAAAATAACGTATGGACCAGCGGCCAGAAGGAACAAGAATGAGACCAACATCATCGGTCGAAGTGGAGAAAGACGGCAGTTTCCTTGGTTCTTTAATTGAAAAACGATTGAGTGCGACCAATGTTTTACATGATTAGTTCGATGAAATGGAATTTCGATTCATTGATATGCTTGCCTGCCTGGATTCAGGTCTTCTATTTTAATTGATCAATAATGCGATTGATGTACAATTCAATTGAGAAAATAATGCAAAAAATGAAATGGAATCAAAAGTATTGAAACGCACATAATGTACATTGTACATTGCACAATGAATGAATGGAAAATACACTCTTTATCCATCGTTCTATGTATGTGTGTGTGATGTACGCTGCATGACTAAAAAATCATAAACAAGTTCGTTCCAACCATTACATACTTGCTTTGTTTATTTGATTGGAATATGAAAGCTGAATAAGCTATCTGCCCATCTAATAAGGGATAAAGGAATGAAAGAATGGCGGTCGGGATAGCAAACCAAATTTTAATGTTCACAAATTGATAAATGATGAAAAAATTGTTGACGTTTCGAAACTAACTGTGTTCGATGGAAGAAAAGGGGCAAAAACCAACAAGGGAAGGCAATAGCATTTCTACCAATGTCAAAAATTGATGAAAAACGCTTTAATCGGAATTCTGAATCCATAAGGCTACCATGCATCGGAGCATTTTGACGAATGGCATAAAATGTGCATTCGCTCATTATTTCGATCTTTGGCTTCATCGCCCTAGACATATACATTGTATTGCATATTATACAATAATATTTGAATCGGCCAGCGCGCAATTTTTTGTTTTGTATAACGACATTTTGATGTATCAAATGCTTTGTAGAACTTTAATGAAAAAATTCCAATGAATACATGCTTGATGCTAAAAAAATGATTTCCCTTTGTTTTTGTAGCTTTTCTCCTCAATCTTCAATCCCCAATCCCTCGGATTCTAACATCTACGACCGATGATTATTATGGAATCGTGAATCGTTTGATTTGCATTTTTTTTATTGAGATAAATAGCAAAAGAAAAAGGAGCAATCATTTGGGTTCTTTAAGTCGCCGGCCCTTTCTCAGCTATCGGCCCAAGTGGGTGGTTATATGTGTGCAGTGTGCATGTGAGCGCATCAACGATTTTTTTCGTATTTTTTTTTTCAATTTACTTTCCATTCGATCGTATAAACGACGAGAAAAGAGATTTCTTTTGATTCTCGTTTCACGCTGTTTGTATCAAAGACTTGCTAATTATTTTCCTACTTAGACATGGTATCTGAGATAGCGTCGTACTCGATGAGAATAACAACGACGAAATGTGAAGAAAAAAATTCGAATCCAAGACGAAAGAATCGGATAAACGGAAACCAGTTAAATACGAAAAACTGCTTAATAAGCCCCAAAGGGATTTAATGAAAGGGAACGAGCGCCTTTGCACTTTTGATGAAGGGAACGAAAAGAGACGCATGACAATCGTAACATGAACCCAATCAACGAACTTTGTCTGCTGTAGAGAAAAAAAATATGGAATCATGTTGTATTCACATTCGCATTTTCCACTTTGGATTTTTCATGTCTTCAATTTTTATACGGCGAAAAAACGATAACATTTTCCTCATTTCATTTTGCTTTCGGTGATATCACATTTCATCGCCCTTCGCCATTATTTAAGTACTGATAGATAATTCGGGTAAACTCATTAAAGGCAACTCTCAGATAATTTGAAAAAATTCCATCAAGTGAGAAAAAGGAGACGGAGAAAAACCGATTGTGGAATAGACATTTAAAGCCCCTTCAATGGCGGGAATATTCTTTTGGTGAAAGTTTCTTTTTTTTTTTGATCAAAACTTTTTTCATTGAACGAATAGGAAAAGTTGCATCCAAAACGGAATGCAAAGTGATTGAAATGAAATCAATTCACGAAATCGTTTATGCCAAACATTTTTCAAATGTTTAAGAAAACGTTTGACGTTTAATTTACTGATAATATAATTGTCAAATTTTCATTTCCATTGAAACGAACAAATCAAAAACTTTCAGTGTCGGCTTGCTTCCGTGTAAATTTTATTTTTGGGAAATTTGAGAAAATTAATGCAAAAATCTTCTCACAAGATTCAATAGAAAAAAAATTGTCACCCGTACAAATCCCCGCTCATTTATCCATGTTCGTTTAGATCTCGGTTGGTGTTAAATACTCTTTTCTTCAACCATCCATCTAATGGTTAAATTGAAACGAATCCATTGAAACGGATACTTGTTAAAGTAGAACAACGAGTAGAAAAGGTGAAAAAAGACTGCTCATTAATCGTCATCAAAAGCATTGGCACAATGACAAAATGAAAGACGAACAAGAGAGAGCACCAAACAAAAGCGGTCAAATGAAAGCAAAATTGTTAGTCACAACGGCATTTTTCCGTTCTTTTGAAAGGAAAAAAAGAAATGAAGAAAAATAAAGGATCCATTATCACCAAAGAGTATATGTGTGGGATCTCTTTGATGTTGGTTCATTCATATATGATGATTTGGTGGAAGTTATGCATTTATATTTCTATCAAATAATAATAATAATAATTATGACGCATGCGAGCCGGGTGATCAGGTGGATTTCGTACTAGACAATGAAGTTTGTAATTCTTGTGTAAAAAGAAAATGGAAATATTTTTTCAAATAAGAATTCGGTTTTTTCATTTTATTTTAAAATGATTTGCTTGGAGAATAATGGCTCACAAGACAACGGTAAGATTCTGTACATTGAATTTAGCATTAGACGGTGTGCACAGTTTCTAAATTTTATGTGTACAAAATCATTAAGACCGGCTCACCGTTCTAAATGTGTTTATATGCAGAGTGTACCGAGGAGATGAAGCAGCCGTCGGATCCCATTCAATGTTCAACTCTTTGTTTCTTTTATGGTACCGTTTGTTGTTATTTTTCTTCCCTCTCCTACTCTTTTTTCATCCTCTGTTGTCTTCTATACAGTTTGGTGGCATTCAGGAAAAAAATGCTACAGCAAAAATGGATTCGATAGAACAAAAAATGGAATCATCATCTTCATCATCATCATCATCATCATCATCATCAACAACAATCGCACAAAGCTCATTTTTTAGATTTACCAGAATATGGAGACTGTGAAGGATCGTTTGTGGCACCATTCAATGGTAAAAATTTATCTTTCATGTTTCTCTTTTCTCTCTTTTTTGTTTTTTAGTAGTATTCAGAATGTACACATTCGAGTTTTCTACTTTCATTCTGGAAAGGAGAAACGGAATGAAAAGAATAATGTAAAATCCAAAACACAAAGGTCAACCACTTCCGTGCATTGGCTCATAAGCCATTCAACATTGAACCATACACTGAATTATACATATTTTGTGCAAAATGAAGCAAAGCAAATCAAAAACATTCTCATCATCACAATTTTTGCTTAAATGTGAAATCAGATCTGCCATCATTAGACTGTTCACTGTTCACAATCACAATGATGGCAACGATGACGAAAAAAAAATAGACAAACATGAAATGGATGGAGAAAACCCCATTTTACAATTAATCAAACGAGCGATCGACACACAAACGCACAGAACTATAGAACCAATGTCTTTGGACTTTATTTCAAGTCAAAAGTTAAAAGAATGCAAGACTGACGTTCGATTTGGTGGCTTTAATCTCTATTCCCATTCAAATTGTGCGTTGAATGGATATCGTAATAGTTGGATAAGCTTTCGTTCTTTTTACATCCATTTGTTTTTCTCAATCGAGCAGAATTCTGTGGAGCGTGCAGCATAAAGCCGCCACAAATTTTACATAAAAGGATAGCACAACCGTGCTCAATTTCTAAACCCGAGCCTACACACTTATAGACATACAATGTCATATAGTAAGAGATGAGACGATAAAACCTTTGGCTCATTATTCTTTTGATGATTTTGTACATTATGCTCAAGCGGTGCTTGACATAATCTCGTCGAACTTTTTTCAGTTTTTATTCAGTCAGAGTATGAGTCTGTGCTGCAGATAAAATGAGAAATACGATATTATTCATTTCTTTGTAAGTTGAAATCGATGACGGATTTAATTAGCATTTGGGTTTTGATGTCAGTTTTTTTCCTTCATTTCAATTTATTTTTCATTTCCATTGTAGAGCTGGCTTTTGCCCAGCTTTATGAGTGTTTAATGTTGCAAATGATTCTTTGTTTCAGGAAATACGACTTTCAATTGAAATCGCATACAATTGAAATGGTGGGGATGGAAATGAGGCAGGAGTGAACCAGATCTACATATAAAACAGAATGAGCGCAAATTCGTTGATGTTGTCGAGTATTCTAATCAATTTGTTTGAAAAATTAGTTTCGTTATGCATTGTGTGCGCTCATTGTTCAAAGTTTTTTTTTCTTTTTTTTTTTTTGCTTTCACAAACTCTATTGCCAGCAAACAGCCAACATCAAACATCACACACACTTTCCAAACAATGAAGGATTCTGAATAATATGAGTTTTCCATTGAAATGCTGATTGTCAGTTTTCGTGCTTATCAAAACATAGTTATTGCGCACGAATTGCAACCGTTCATAGACGGAATTGACATCTGCCGACCTTGATGGAGGTGAGGAAAAGAACATCAGCTCCGAATATTGTATTGGAATAATCCAATAGAATTAGGAGTGAATCATGTATTTGCTTTAACCAAACCAATTAAATGAACATATTCAACTTATTCGAAGAAAAAAAAGAACGTTAGAGTAAATGACGACTGTTAACGACGATCGTCAATTGACGAATCGACAAAACGAGAGAAAGAAAGATGGAAAAAAATTGCATGATAAACAAATTCAGAATGGTGTAACCGAAAAGCAATTCAACATCTTCTGTTGCCTGACAATTCGAAACCAGTTCGGATCATTTTACATTTGCCAAATAGTTTTTTTTGTCTCATTTTTCAAGAGCAAAATCGTCAAATTGAATCGATTCGATGCCGCTCCATTCTATCGTCATTTTTTTCATGGACTTTTAATTGAATCGATGCCTGGCAGCTATGATGCAATCAACAGCATCACACTCTGTTTCCATTTCGAGAAAAGAATAAAACAAGTGATTGCTGGACAAGGGAAACATTTGAAATGATATGAAATTAATGTAAGCAGCTAACAGTGATACATGTGGCTAATGATCTGTTGTGGAAGTGTAAAAATCTTTCCGGCTGAAAGGAGCAAACAATTTATGATAATAGGAGGGAGAGATAGAGAGAGAGCGAGAGAGCAAAAAAAAATTCGAATAAAATGAATTTGGTTGAAACTGAAGTCAATCAAAATGAAAACGCAGTACCAACTCGGTGTACCGTACAATGTTAAATGGAATCAGTAATATTATGGTGTATTGACCGCCGGCAAAATATGTTCATTGATAAATTGTGCTTGATCTCATAAGCGCACAATGTTCCCAGGCCGTTTCCTTTTGCATAAAGGCGATTCGCTGATTTTATGAGCTGGCATTTGATATTACCTTTTGGTGGCAATCCAATTGTTGTTGATGATATGAGAAGCTAAAGGTAAACCGACAATTGAAATATGTTTTGTAATTTTTGATCATATCATTTGACACATGTGTGTTCATGTTTGCCGACCCTTATCCATTAACCACACCAAACTTTCATATGAAAACCTATTAATATGTAGAGGTTCATTCCAGAAATGTATGCATTCAGCATTCAATGCACCTTCGTTGTCTAATACCTTAAATATATGAGATAAATACGAAACACAATTAGTAAAGCTTTGGGCGATTTAATTCTCTTGGCCGTATTCGTAATCACCATTTAAATTTAATGCGATGCGTTGTTCAGCATCCAAACTTAAAATGAACTCTGGCACTCTGTTGTTCGGGTGCTTCTCGGTATTCTGGTGTTCGGTTACAAAATGTATAATATTATTAAAGTGTGTGCAAAAGGGCATCGAATTCAAAACGCGTTCAATTATTATTATTTAATGCGCATGTAAAATAAATGTATTCCAATGAACACACACACACAAGTAGAAACAGATAGAGAGAGATTCGGTAACAAAACCACGACAACGTATAATATGTTGTGTTGTTTAAGGCACATATTCTTGAATAACTAAGTTAGTGCCGAAAAATTTCCATTTTGCATTCACAGCATTCAACATATGTTAAAACTATTATTATCAATTCAATTATGAAGGTATACCTGGCTTACCCAGCACATTATTTTATTCCAAATGAATCGAGGACTATATTGCAATCGCATGGGATAAAAGCCAAAAGAAGTTGAGCCGGTGAAAACCAGCAAAAATTTACTGACAACTTCAAATGCAAATTGTTTGGGGATCTATGATGCTAAAATGCATTTCGTGCATCCGATCGAAGAGCAAATGAACGCAACCATGAAGAAGAAGAAGAAGGAAAATGATAAAAGCGCATTTACATTATAAATTAGGAACATCACACATAAAACTATGCAGGCACATCGCATTTTGAAAACAATGCAAGAGAGCGAGAGAGAGAGAGAGATGGTGATGACGATGAATATTGAATTCGACTTGCAAACGAGATGAAACGGAGGCAATTATATAGCAATGCCGCGTAATGATTTTGATTATAATCATGACACTGGGCTATGTTATCATGTTGCACCACCAATGATGATTATATTTATTAATATAAAATATTTCGATGGAACAAAGAACCACGCATTCGAAAGAGTAAACGAACTCCGCGACAACACTTTACAACAACAATATTAATAATGATCAAAAGATGAAAGGTAACAGACACATTTGTGGCTCTTGGAACACAGTCGCCAGTCAATACTGTGTTTCGTTCATACACCATACTTAAATGTAATTAAAATCAACCTCAGTATCGACTGATGGTGGCTGACGAGTACCGTGTTTGGCCACACATCATAATACATCTGAATGATATGAATCTTCGATTCAATGTACCCTAAGGTTTGCTTGACTTCTTGGTCGTACATTTTTTATTATGTATTTCGTAATAATTGTTTGGCGAAGATTTTAGTTAGCTTCTTCAATATTCAGAAACATTCTTGATTCTCAAAGTCGAGTTAGTTGACATGTGCAATATACAACATCTAATATTCCTTCTTTATTTTATCACCTTTTCTATTTCACCGATTGGAAATGAGAATGAGATTGGAATGGAAAATGTGATGAAAATCAATGGGCGTTAGGTGTCGGGTTTCCCATAATCACTTCTATATTTATATGTAGTCTGGTCTTACAAGCTCCTATTTTTTCTTCTTTTTTTTTGGCTCACATATATTTTAAAAGAAGAAATTCATTATAGAACAATGAAGTTGAAGAGAAATAGGCAGTCAGCAGTTGTGTTAATGTAGTAAAAGACGCATTTCATTCATCGATTCCATCAAATCAAACTGGAAAAAAATTACTTGCTGCGTTGCTCATGACTCACGACATATTCCAAATATCAACAATCACATCTTCACTTCTGCTTATATTTTTTGAAGCACATGCGACAATAATGCAACCACAACAACATATTAAACAAATGCAAATGTATTATGCTTCATATAAACGCGCTAGGCGGCAAAATTTATGAAAACAAAAATGGCAATGAGGTATGAGTAAATTCAGCCTCTGCCTGAACCCGCTTTCTTATACTACAAAATATGTATATTCAAATACACGAATATGAATATACAATACAACAGCATTTATGAAGTGAAAAATCATAAACATCAAACGCATTACATTTTTCTCATATATTTATATTATTTTTTTCGCTATTTCACTCCAGCCTGGTCCACTGAAGTTTGCAGCCGTTTGAAGGGCACTTGAATGCAGCATTCAATGCTATGCATTTTTTCTCCCGTTTGTTTGGTTGTTTGTTGTGCTGTTTAGTTCTTTCTTCATCTTGTTTTATTTTTATTTTCATCAAACTCTGCATACTTTACACAAAACCGGGACAGTTGAATGCGTTGGTGATGTTATGGATTTAATTGTCTAGACATGGATTTTGGGGACGATTTGGAATCATCAATCATTCAAATGAATAAAAACTGAGAAACAATTTTTTCAATATTATCCAATTGATGAACCAATAGTGCGGTTCGGTTGGTTGGTTTTTATCTGACTAAATTAAAAATGCTCTTGATTGAAAACGAAAAAAAAAAGAAATGAAGAAGAACAACGAGAAAAAATACAGGAAACCCATGTTCTCAGCAGTACGGAAATCATTCTCCTCTTCACAACTCAATTACAGCCTGAATGAAGATGACATTGCTTCAGCTTAACTAATAGGAACAGTGAAATTTTCTTTTCCAAAGACAAAACAAACAAACAAAAAAAAATTCAAACTTAAAGAACGGATGTAAACGCTTTGGTATTTTCATATATCAATTTTCAGTAGCATATTTATGCGCCGGAAGAGATACTTATCGTTGACAGTCAGCGTCAGGGATCGAGGCCATCGAGCATTACATTGCGAGGACGCAAAGTAAGAAAATTGTTTCTTTGCATTTTGGGGAAGAAGCCGGCCAAGTGAACGAAAGAGATTAAAATGATGTTCATTTTTCAAAATGGTGAAATGAAGTGATTGAACATATTGAGTATGTTGACTTAACGTCAAGAGCTCGGCAAAATTCACACAAAACGAACGAAAAGGCGCAGTAAAATAATAGAATCCAAAAATTAAATGTGCCAAAACGATTACAATTTGGAATTTGAAAGAAGCAAAAAAGCAAGCCGTCCCGGTTTGCACGTTCGGCCTTCAATAATAATAATGATCATCATTTTCTGTTTTCATCATCCCTTTTTCAGAACTTATTTAGTATGCCGGCCCTTTTTGTGAATCATGTTATAACAGACACAGAACCGTTTATAATATAAAGTGTAATCACAGCAAATGTCATTTGACAATTCAACAGCAAATTGACTACGACTATTTTTTGTTTTTTATTTTTATTTTATAGAATGAGGTTGAGAAATGAAGAAAGGAAATTAATATGCCGTGTGCATGCTCACATACATTTGGCAGACACCACCAATAGCAAAACTCTCTATATGAAAAACGAATTTTATATATTTTATCTTCCGTTGGCTTATGAGTCACGTTCAACAGATTAATAAATGCATTTTCAAATTGGTTCACATAATATGGATGCGTGATTTTAATAATGATGCTTGTTTCTCACTCTCAGTGTTAGCTCTATATGAGCTAGCTGAATGTTTCGTGTTCAATTGTTCAGTTATTCGAATGTTACTACAGAACCAAAAAGCGAATGTTGAGAATGAAAATTAACGATAAATTATCGAGATAAAGATTTTCCGAAAGTAAAATCGATGAAAATATAATCGTAGAACTTTCATTCGTTTCACGAATCAGTCTTGAGTAAATGAAAAAGAAAAATAAAAAACCATCGACAAGAAGTAGAGTACTCGCTTCAGTCCAGAGAAGCAGAATGAATAAGGGCCGTTTTCTGAATCATTCTGTTTTCTGAATCATTAAATTATTTCGTCGTGTTTGTTCATTTGTTACAGAATTGACAATGTCACTCTATTTCAGCCATAAAAACTAAATCCCATCAATGAATAAGTGTTTTACTATTAAATTAGTCAAACTTACCGGTTTCAGGCGCTTGTTGGCAGTTCTAATGTTGATTTGTCCGTTTTATTTCTCTTTTTTCTTCTTCTTCTTCTTCTTTTTTTGCTCTTGTTGTCGTTTCAAAAAGGGATTGCTTATTGTAGATGTTTTATGGTGTTTTTCTTTTTAGCTCCAGTTTTTCAATGTTGTTTGTTTTTGATGATTCGAAATGAGCACGTGCAATTTAACATGCAAGGGGACGATCCTGAAAGAGAGACAAAACGAATAAACAGTTAGTGATGAAAAGGCGAAAACAGTGAAAATAGAAAAAGAAACAAAAGTCTTCTTATGCATTAAAACTAAAAAAAAAAAAAAAATCTGTTGTCAGTTAAATTAGTTGAAATTACTTAAGAATCTTGAATGAGGACTTATGGAACAATTTTCAACAATCCGAAAAAGCCTGTTTGAATGAATGATGAAATACTAGATGAAATGTACCATCTTTCTTAGAACAACAATGTTTTCCTATCTTTTTTTCGTTTCTCGAATTTTATTGTTCAATATTATTAATAATGAATAATCTTCCGGAACCAATGAGACAATCTCTTTTAAATGAGATTGGTGCACATGGTTTGGATCATAGTCCAAATTTGTTTTTAGTCCATAGAATGGCACATTCACATGTATGTGTTGAGGATAATAAGTTATGGATTTTAGCTTATTTCAGGGAACTTCTACTTTTTTGTCAATCAAATCTTCCCTCTACTTTGTTACCACTAGATGTCCGTTTTTTGTCCCGATTTGTTTCCTCATGTATTTTATTATTAAACATCATGACATTGTAACATTGTGAATTGTTACGATAAAATGGTACACTGAAAAGGGAACACCATTGAAATGCGTGCACAAAACATGAAAATGTAATTGGATGCGACGACGACGGCGACAAATGCCTAACTAACTGAATAAAAGAATCATCAGACGAAAGAGAAAAAGATATGATCGACAGGGCAAAATGTTGATGCCAACAGCAACAACAACAACAATGATAATAATAACAGAAAAATGTGTGGACGAATGAATGACGGACTGAACGGAACCGAATCTTATGATTATTATTTTTACTGAAACGCTAAGAATAATATTAACACCAATTTTTGTTCGCTGATGCGTACGTTGACTTGATCGAACAAAACCCAAATTGTCTGACATATGAAAGGCTGATTGTTTGGTCTTTTGGGTGAGCTATGTGCTATGTGCTATGTGCGTCTATGGAAATCTTTATTTAGATTTTTCTTTGGATTTTGGATGAGAAAGAAAAACATTAAAAGAAGATCGATTGTTGTATCGATGACTGTAATTTTTATTGAACAGCAACAGATCATGACAGCAAAAGAACACGAATCCGGGAAGTTAAATAGCAACAGTCACTTCATCACCAAAGTCACGCAGCCATCATTTGAATTCATATTTTTCGATCGTTTTTTTTGTTTATTCTTTTTTCGTTCCAATATTTTTGTTATTTTTTATATATTTTACGATTGTTGTTACACATTTCAGTCCCTATTAACGAGCAACAAACAGACCTCAAAATTTTCGCTTTTGACAATGATGACGAAGTAGATGATTACGAAAAAAAATAGAATTAAATTAATTTTGACACGTATTGCGGATTAAACGTGCTCTCCTTGTGAGTATGCGTATATCGCACACGAACATGAATGTTCGCTTCCATAGTAGCTTGATGTAGCCATGTAGCCAACCATTGAATAAAAATTGATGGCGTGAATCGTGAATATTGAGCTACTGTAATAAACGTCATTCACTTCCAATATGAGTGGAAAATTAATCGTTTGCGATGTTCTCAAATTTGTTCCATGTTTTTCATATCACACAGAATTCGGTGAGTTTTCTGACATTAGCCATAGTGCTAAAGATGTATATACTCTATATACATTTAAGAGAGTTGATAAACTCCCGGTTGCTTTATGGCAAACAAAAGAGACCAGACTGCTCAGAAATAGAAAATTGAATGTGAATGTGAAAAAATAAAAAAAAAATAAAACACAAATCTTTGTCGTTTCCTTTTATGATTTCAAATTTGAATTCATGCATGCACCGAATAATTTTAAAATGCAATCATTAAAGTGATTTAAAGGGCCGAGATTCAAGAGTTGTGACTGTATAATGTGTCTTTTGTCACTCAATCAAAAGCCAATTTTCGATTAGTGATTTAATTAAAAATCCATTTTCTTTGTTGAATTCTGAATTGAAATGCATTTATATGTTTTGAAAAAGGATTTGTTCTCAGTTCTCATTTGGGGTTTTCACTTTTCGGTTGTGTGATTTGTCGGAAATGTTTTTGTCTAATTAATTATTTTATGGATGTTTTTTTTTCGTGAAATTTGAACCGGCAATGGCTGTTCGGACATGTATGACGAATTTTGACATGCCAAAGAACAACAAGAATAAGAAGAAGAGAAGAATGTTACATGCTCATCATGACCACTCAAAATCGAAACAATCAAATACATGTAACATCCAACATTTGAAACGCAAAATTAAAAATGAATCAAACAAACATTTGGACGCCTTTTGCCTTTCGTTCAGGATGGAAAAGTGATTTTCATTTGAATGAATTTCAAAATTTCGTTGGATTTGTTGTTGTTGTTGTGTCAAAAAGCACATTGATGCGCACATCATATCGTTATGCTGAAAATGTGGAACTAATATGGTACCGTTTCCAAAGACCCGGACGCAACCAATAACATATCATTCATTCAAAGAACTCAACTCACAAAGTTGTAGAGGTAAAAGCAAAAAACTGCAACTATAGCACCGAGGACAGAGAAAGAGAACGGGCGAACGTTAGAGAAGGATCGAAAAAAAAGAAAGCAATTTTCTACGCTTTTCACAAATTTAACCGAGCCCAGTATGTGTGTGACGAATGAACCAATTTTATTTGTTTCATTCGTTTCACCCTATCTAAACTAAAGCGCTCAGCAACTAAAAATACTAAACAGAGAAATAGTTGTTCATGGTGCATAGTGCAACAGATTTAGCTATTGGATACGGATTCCATTGAATAAATCCCAAAAATCCATTTCAAGGTTTTTTTTTCTTCTTCTGTTTCAATTTAATTTGTAGTTTTTTTTTCTTCTCTCTCTCTCGTTGCAGCTATTTCATTTTCGGGATTCATATCCGAGGCTGCACGGATATCATTATACAATGGCAATGAGTCGATGATTACAAAATGTAAATCGATGAATGAATGATTGAATGACTATGTGGAGAAAGCCTATACGAACATACAATCGATGTTAGTATTAGATGTCTGTCTATCGGGCGTGTCATTCATCGAATCGACAATATTTCGATGATAGTCAAAGACAAAGCAGTCATTTTGCCGATTTCAGTTGCATTTACAAACATTAATTGGTATTGCAATATTGTATATTAAGTGGTGACCAGGTCCGGAAACTCGTTATTTTGTATATTATATTGGTTATATTGAGCATTTGAATGTCGGGCGTTTATTTTGAGTTTAGTTTTCGTTCGGTTTGCCAGATCATTTGCACAAAATCAAACAATTCATTGAATGATATGCCAGCTCATGTTCGGTGTGTATTATCATGTCGAATGTTCATTGCCGAAAGCCAAATTCGTAAGTGCATTACAAAATAGCAAAACCATAAGGTTTTTGCTTTGCTTGAAATGTAAAACGATTTGGCAATTTGTGTTTTCGAGTCGTTCAATCTGAATTCCATTTGACATCTCATCATCAAATGTGAGCAGTGAACAAACATCAAATGTGAACTCTGTTTAATACAGACATATTGATGAAAATTCATAGGCAAATTTTCGTATGCATATGTTCTGGCTAGGGCTAAATTGAAAAGGCAAAAAGTGAAAATTGCCATAACTGACAGAATAGAGAGAGAGAGGGGGAGAAAATTTCGGGAAACCTTCAGACACAAAGAATTTATTGTTCGAAAATCAATGGCACATAAGAGACCCATAATAGCATGCATTGAATATATTGGACCAATGATTGTGTCGTCTGTCAAACTATGAACTGGAAGTGAGTCGGGACTTGTTTATTCAGCATTCAGCCAGTGGC
>GL501531.1:225311-245305 GCA_000149185.1 Mayetiola destructor | reverse complement strand
GAGAGAGAGAGAGAGTGGGAGACAATCCGGGCTAAGGAGGTTTGAAAATGGACATGGTCACGCAAATGGATAAAAAACTCATTTATGTATATTTCGTCATCAATCACATATTATTATTATTGAAGAGCGTTTAAGTGCATGTTCAGAAGTATACACATATACAATATACACACATCAAACGCCACAGCGGTATACAAGCTACAAAACAATATTATGCAGCATATACCGACAACTTGAAACCAAAGAATTGCTATAAGATGCAATTATCCGAGTAATTTGCAATAAATTCATTCTTGGTTGGTTGTTGCTTTTTTCAATTTTTCTTTCATCTTTTGGTTCAATTCAGTGCTGGTTGCTGGTCGCTAGTTGCTATTCGTAATTGAGGCAATGAATAAATGAAACAGAAGACGAACGCAACGCAACGAAGAAATTATTAATAAAATCATTTTTCGTTCAATTTTTTCATCATTTCATTCTTTTGCAATACGTATTATTTCCACCTTTTTCTCTCGATTCATTTGGTTTTGTTTTTGTTTTTGTTTTTTGCTGTGCTCAACTATGGTCGAGTCTGGTCGAGTCTGCAAGGCCCTGCCGTGGTTGATGTGTACCCATTCTATTCATATTCTCTTCGAACACATATTACAAAACGGGAATGGATGGTTAGTTGGTAAACCAAACCAAATCGCTCCGCTCCATTCTGTGTTCCATATTTGATTCTTTTGTAAGTGTTCATCGTCTTTCAATCGTTTTTTGTTTCATAAATTTTTGTTCTTCATCATCTTGTCATGTTCTTGTTATGGTCTTCAGTGTGTAAACTCCAATATGTAAGCTTATTTTGTGTACTTTTTTTTTCTTTCTTTTTCATGCCCAACGATTCTTTTAATAATTTGATACTGATGTTTGGTCGTTCGATCAATTTCATTGTTGTTGCTGTATGCTGTTCTTGATGTCATTTTTTTTGGTGTATTCGCATGTGAATACTGAAGCATCGTGCAGATTGGCATATTGGCGTTCGCATGCTGCATTCTACAAATATTATTTGAAAAATCTTGAGAAATTGAAGAGCATACACAGTGCATTGTTGTACATTGTACATTGTACACTGTACACAGTGTATAAAATATAGCATAAAGCACTTCAGCGCTCAGACTTTCATCAGCAAAGCACACACAGCGATAAAGAAGAGTGCATGCAAACGGCAAACCATTGATAATACTATAATGAGAAAAATATGGATTCATTAGCCATGTGCGTGTGTATGTTCAGAATCTGGAATTTGCTGCCGCTATTGCTGGAGCCTGCATGTGAATCTAAAACAATCGTTCAGGTTCAATTTTTGGAATTGATCAGAAACCAAAGA
Organism: Mayetiola destructor; assembly: GCA_000149185.1. Lineage (NCBI taxonomy): Eukaryota > Metazoa > Arthropoda > Insecta > Diptera > Cecidomyiidae > Mayetiola > Mayetiola destructor. The sequence continues at coordinate 243,945 of GL501531.1, read as the reverse complement.
AGACAGACGCAGTCTCTTTCACATAATAATATTATGAGTGCGGGTACCATTCCCGAGAAGACTAATAATAATGCAAAATTTCCATTTTTGAATTTTACCTTTGCTTTTTTCTGACTCTGTTCGTTAGTTGGTTATTGTTACTACCGTTGTCAATGCCATTATGTGGCACTGGTTGCCTCTGTTTGTAATTTTCGTGCATCGATTATTTATTTATTTTTTTTTTTTTTTAACTCTTTTCGTTCTTCTTTTCTCGTAAATGTAATCAAATTTCATGGCCAAATGGAATTGGGATTGAATTCAATGGATTTTCTCGAAAAACGTAAACACAAAATGGTTTTGTTTAAGTGAAATGAAGTACAATTTGCTGATATACCAATGTTAGCTATTGTAAATGCACCTTTCATAGTATGATTCAAACGCAATGCACTATACGCCACCGTCTATTATGTTTTATGGTTTATGAATTTCAAAACCCCAAAATATGGTAATGTAAGCATCACATACACTGCAAAAGGCGCAAATGCATAGCAAATTCTAAATCTTTGTTAATAATGATCGCAATTTCGTTCATCGTTTCAAATTGCTACGCATAAATCGATATAATACGCCAATCCGTTCAGAGCAGCCTATTCAAGCGTGTAATATCATTATCATCGATAATATTTCATTTTATTTTGAGTATTTGTTAAGCTAATGCATCAAAATTATCTTTTAATTTTTTTTACTACAGAAATTCTTCCATCGATGAGGAAAACGAAGGAACAAAACAACAAACGAACGAATGAATGGTGAATTGAAAGATTACAAAGAAATACAAGGAAGAAGTAGAAGAACAAGAAGAAAAAACATTTAGAACGACAACGACAACGGCAGAAGCGGCAGTATCATCAGAAAAACCAACAAATTATTCATCAGAAGCAAAACTGATTACAGACTAATAAACAAACGGATCGACAATGCTCTTTGAAATTATCTATTTTATTTCATCCGAACGTAATGGAATGCTTACTTAGACGTTTAAATGCTCAATTGCAGAAATGTGATGATGAGCATTTAAGTGCTTGAGCATTGTGTATTCAGAAATGAATCGAAATGCAATCAAATGCAAATGTTCGATTTGCTCATGTCATACATTCTTAAGGATTTAGTATTAAGAACTGTTTGATAGTTCAAAAAATAATGGTAATTTTTATCATAAGAATACAGATGGAACGAAATCATCGATTATTATTATTATTTACTCATCGAATCGTTTATTTTCATTTATTCAAAGAAGAAGGCGAAGAAAGAAAGAAAGAAAGAAAGAAAGAGAAACCTCATAGTCTTCTGTGTTCCATCTTCTTCGGCGGGCTCTGCAATTCCAATCGGCATCTTACGAAGCTGTTATTGCTAATCGATTAGCTTTGTTTTTCAATTTTAATTTCCTTCATTTTGCTCTCGTTTTGCAATGAAAAATGCAGAAAAAAGCAACATTTTCGATGACGTTCGATTATTATTGAAATTTCAAGTTTCGATTTTGGTGTGGATGTAATCTGTTTTTGAATTGATCAAGTTCATTTAATGCATAAATTGCATATATCGTTATATCGAAATATACATATATTCACGGACGCCCAAATGGAAATACGATTAAATATCGGGAATGCAGAAAAAAAAACCCATCAATTTATATGGATTTAATGCCATTCCCTACATTCCAACATGTAAAATAGAGGATATCACCTACTGCATTGCATCACATTCAATTGCTTTGCATTGCATCGCAAGATTGATTTCTTCGGTATCATGAAGATCAAGTGTGCGTCTTATGCCTATTTGATTAGATCTGAGGTTCTGCACTGAGCAAAAGCAATAAAATAGAAAAAGAACCTGATAGAAGATCCCGATTCGATTTCGGCATTGAATTGCTATTACACAAATGTGTCGTCTTCACAGCAACAAGCTACGAACGACGAATAACGAGCGACAACAAATCATGTGAAACCGATTATGCGACAGACACAACCAAATGAATAACGAACATTGTGTGAATGGATTTGAGACTTGCGTTCAGTGTTTGGTGCACACGATACACAGAGCCCAATGTCTTGAATGTGTTTTCGCTGTTCGATTCAATGTTATATTACATGCATATGAAAATTTCAATGGAATCCTCAATTTGCATTGAATGAATCTGCATGTGTGTGTGAGATAGAGAGTGTCACAGCAACTAAACTAGTAATTTTATGTATGGTATTTCTCGAGCCGATGATTAAAGTGTACAATTAAATGTACAATCAAGAATCATTAACATTCTGGTTTTGCATCTGCTGATTGACTCATAGCTAGAGGAGTGAGAGAGATTGTCAATTGTCAGTGATATTATTTGATGATATTTTAATGACAACAACATGAAAATTCAGAGCACCGCTTCATTTTCGTTTTCCTCTCGATTACGGCCTCCTTTTTTTCTGTAATTTCATATGGAAGCTATAAAATCGAAGTGTGCAATTTTTTACTGGTTCTTCTCGACATTTGTTTTTTTTTCTTATAAAAAAAGAATTTTTATAACACAATGCGATTAAAATTGGTCGATCGGCGAAAATTCACCACTCTCTCCATTTTGCTTCGCTCTCTCCTCGTTATATTTTCTGTTTTCAACGCAAATATAATTCGTATATTTTTTCGTCGTAATTTCATCATCAATTAAACAGTTACCAGAACCAAATGGTAAATTTTCTGTCTTTTTTTTTGCGTTCGTTTGTTCAGTGCATCGGAAATTATTTTGATTGTCACATATACAACGGGATCCAAAATGATTTCTACATCTATTATAAACAGAAATTGTAACGTATTTATATGAGAAGTTTGAAGAGCAACCGTAAAGAGCCGGAAAATTTATGAAGAGCAATAAACGGTACATAAATTTAATGGTTGTTTCTATGGTTTAAGTGTTCCCCAAAAATGTTTCAGATTGTAAGCATCCAGAATAATATGTGAAATGTGAAGGAAAATGTTAAATGAAATGGGGCCAAAAACATACGATTGTCATTTGGTTTTTGGTTGCCCGACAAGGAACGAAGAATAAAATAAATCCCATTCAACTGATATAAAAACACTGAAATGAATGTTTCGTTCATCTTCACTTTTACTAAATTGAATATTATGGGACGACAAAAAATGCGATTGCAAAGGAAGAAAAAATTCTTTTGATGCGCAAAGGCTTTAATGTTCAAAACTTGGAGAATTGTTTTGGAAAATGAATACGTTCTGCATATATAAAGCACCGAGAACCGAATTACAAGTTTTATTCAAGGAAATATATATGTATATGTATATATAAAAAAAAAAATCTCACTTCATTTTCGTTGGATGAAATTTGTGTGATCGGAGTTGCAACGAGCGAACGGAAATTTTTTGAAAGCCATTAAACCAACGAACGTTATTTATAGTAGTTGAATCGAACAAAGAGCAAAAAGCAGAGACTGAAACAGAATATGTTTATTATATGTTTCGATTCGTTTTATACTGTCTGGAACAGGTGAATAGCAACCAAAATTTTAAAATAAATTGTTAAACTAACAGATTCACCGTTCTCGAATTTTCGCACAAAAACAAAATAAAGCCAAAAATCAGAATTCATTTGAACATACAGAATATTGTGTATGGTCACCGTGCACATCAACCACCATTTTAAGCCGTTTTCGCCTGTTTTTAACAGTTTTCATCATCCCTTCATATCATAGAAGGAAAATCTACATATACAAAAAAACACATATGAATTATATCTGTATATTCAATGTTCAGACAAAGCAAAATAAATAAAGCCGTTACCATCCATGACTGGCCCACATAAACACTGAATACTGAATACATATCGTGATCGCATATCACATAACGTCGTCGCAAACACATATCGCATTCCATTTTATTATTATCGAAACGAAAATTATTAATATCTACATTATCATAAACGGTAAAAAAAAAACCGGAAAAAGGGATGATCCTGGCGAAGCAAATGATTTTCGCCATCATTGGCTCAAAGTACGGTCATACATGAATGAGAAAAAGGTGAAAATGAAAAATGCTTGCTATTTTTCGGCATCACAAAATATGAAAGTAGATGATTTTCTTCATTCTGGACTCTTTATTTTTCTGTTTCATTTATCAAATAGCAAACAGCAATAACCACTTTGTTGATTGCATATTTTTTCGAATATTATATTTCTAATGAATGCTTCTAATTTTCTCGGAACCTCATTATTCCCTTTTCCTCTTTTCACTCTTCATTTCATTTGAAAACCGGAAAAACTTTTCAAATATTTTTCTATTTATTGTTTGTTGTTTGCAAATATGTGAATTTATTTGACAGAAAGAGATAAAACAACTATCGATCCACACTCTAACGGTTTCACGGTGAAACGATGAGAGTGTAAATGTTAGATTTTACGCATTTATTTTACGCATTTTATTTTATTTTACGCAATTCATTTACGCATTTTATTTTATTTTACGCATTTATTTTACGCATTTTATTTTATTTTACGCATTTATTTTACGCATTTTATTTTATTTTACGCATTTATTTTACGCATTTACATGTTAGAGATTCAATGTGCCACGTACAGTATTCGGAAACGTACATATTATAGTCAATAGGCATCGAAACAAATATTTCAGCCCAGCACAATGAGTCTTAAATAATTGTGAACGGTAAAGAAGGAGACTGTTCCATCAAATATAGAAATTGATACGTGTCACATTCAGTTAAAATTCAAAAATCACTTTCTCACGAGCTCAAAATTTCGAAATTCGTCCATGTCAATTCAGTCAACCCAATCAAGTTCTTATTTTGAGTTCATAAACCGAAAATCACTTTCGATTGCTAAAATAATAAAAAAAAAAGTTGAATCGTTGTTTAAAATTTTAAAATCGAATAAAAAAGCGAACAAAACCGATAGCGACAGAGTTCTGGAATCATATTCATGACATAAATATTGAATCGAAAGCACACACGCATGTACGCATCCATTTTTATCCACTTTGGGATTCATCTGGATTTTGTATTCAGTACACCTTTTGGAAATTCAGCACGCTATTCAAGTATATTATAAAAATTAAATATGTGACTAAATTAGCCTTAACCAATTCAGATCATGCAAACTGTGTGTGTGTGTGTGTGTGTGTGTGTGCGTGCATGCCATCAAGCCTTCGTTTACTATTATTATTATGAATCCTTCGAAGGGAAAATACGAGGTGGAAATGAATACGAGATGTGAGTTCCAAAATCCACACATTTAAATGGATTTTCAAAATGATGATATTGCAATTCAAAATATGTATAACAAAACTACATACAAGTATATGCATACAGCCACTACCCACTATCATGATATGATATTATGATATTTGTGAAAAGAGTAAAGCGTTCACCGCGTTCCCCATTCTATCAATTCCGTTTATCTACTTATTTTATATTCGATTTATTTCGATTCAGAGCTGAATACCGAACTCAGAATGAATGAGTCCCTTCTATTCGTATGTTGGATGCTGAATACAGGTGCATAGTAGGTAAAGTAAAACGTTAAACATCATCGTATTCACGTACCCTGAGCACGTTTAATGGGTTGCGTTCACGTTTTTTTTTTTGTTCACTGTTTTTCGTTACCCATAATATAAATAAAGATTGAATCACACTCACATATTTGGGATATGTTTGATCAAAAGCTTGGATCAACATTTATCGAATGTGCCAAAGTATCACCATACAAATCGATTAGAAATATATGAAAATGGTTTGGCCATCGTTCCAATTCAATCCAAAATGGATTCCATCCCGAAAATGCTTTCAACATTCATTAATGAAAAAATTTCGCAATTCTGGGCTTCTTTTCGAATATAATATGTGTTTGGACAATCATGATTGTAATCATCATAAGTGATCCAATGGATATCGTTTTCAATATGTTTTGTTTCAGTTTTTTCTTTTTCTTCGTGTCGAAATACTTTCTATACGTTTACATTTTCGAATAAGGCTAGCAGCTACTAGCTCCGGTTTCAGTTCCAATATTCCATTTCATCTCTTTCCATTTAATGCGATTCCAGCTTCATCTTGTTTTCTTTCTGAATGTGAAATTCATTTCATTTGCAACTAGTATGCAATTCAAATGATTAAAAAGCAAATTGTTCCTTCTCCTCTTCATATGTGTGCATGCGTTTTTCCACCTCAAAAGAAAACAAACTTTTTACTGTTATATTTTATGCTTTTCAATGCAAAGGTTATCATATGTTTGTTATTCATACGAATTTTAGGCTGCGTACACAAATTGCATAATTCTATAAAGATTGCCAATCATTTTTATTGAAAATTATGTTGGTGTTTTCCAAAAACATACGTTTCAAAACAAATAAACAGAGAAAAAAAATAATCAGAAAATGATATTTTTATCCCATGTCTCTCGTTCAACTCTATCTCATCTCATCCCATTACATGAATCCAGTTTCGGCCAATGATGTTACGCATAATAAAACTATTTTGATGATTGTTTTAACCAAGGGGAAAATTACTCATTCCTTTCATTGTTCATTCGAAATCTTTCTTTTTCTTTCTTTTTTCTTTTTTAATTTTTCCTCGGATTCTTCTGAATTCTCTTCAATATGAGATGCATTGAAATACGTTCAAACCATTGTGCTGAATGCTGATCCGCACTAGTGACAGATTCATTCTCGAATTAAAATCACATTTAGTGATATTTTTCATAATTGGATACATTCCAATTAATTCTTTCATGTTCTCTTAAATTCTCTAAAATTCTACGAAAATTTTCACTTCTTCGGGTGATCTACCCCTTGGTTTTGAGCTCAGTTAAATTATAATCAAAAACCATTTGTTGTAAATGGTTGGTTGGATAGTTGGTCCGACAATAGTAAGGAAATAGGCGGGAAAACAAATGATTGCTTTGACATTGTTTACAATGGGTTAGAAATTTCATTTTCCGAATTAAAGCGCTATTCTCAGTAGGCAAAAGCAGCGAAAAATTTTCGAAGCATCCATCTACGACTGTGTTTGGAATGTTTAATTTGAAATCCAGAGTATGTGTAAATAAATTTTATGGTAAGCATTTGCATGAGCCATTAAAATGTCATGTAACCCATTTTATATTCAAAATACTAGCAATTTTATTTTATTTCATAGTCGTCAAATTCCACTCAACATTTTGTTATGCTTGCTGCTTAGTGCTTGCATACATTTTCGGCTTGTTACTGGTTACAGTTGTCGTGTCCTTTTGTCTATTTGCTTTTTGATTAAATGCTAACTCGATCAGTTCAGATCGGCTCCTTCATCCGTATGAAAATCACATTCTTTCAAATAAATCCAGTAATTTATTCGAAGATAAAGTTACAAATGAATTTTCCATCAACAGACCAACAGCCTTATTTCATTGCCAACCCAGAGAACACAAATTGCCAACAATATTTAATGACATTTTATTTCGCAAAACTATTTCCCATTTCATTTGTTGCAGCTGAGCATCAACGGTTTCCGGGCATACAGGCAACAATTGAAATGCTTTCGAATACCGAAAATGTTAAGTGGTTTCGAATTTCATTTTGTATATTCATTTCGAATAAAAGTATCTTTTTGACGCAGTTTATATATTTTTTGAATGTCATACTCAAAAATGACCCATTCTCATTAATGTAAACTCACAATTATTATTAATCCAATTTATCGAAGAGCATTGAAAGCAGAGCGTTTGGTGCTGCTTTCTGTATCAGTGATTTAATCGGTGAGCTCCCGTCCTCTGATCACTATTCACTACACAATAATTTGACTTTGTGTGTATTTTCCAATTTTTCGCTCAAAAGCAATATGATATACCGCAATCTTCAATTCAATTATGAAAATTCCAAATAAATGAAATGTTGCATTCAAATGGATCCGGTTTTGTTCCCATTTATGGTTGGATTTTGCATTTCAGTGAGTCAATCACAGTTTTTAACGATGCCTTTTCTTCGCATGGACTTTGTTCAGGCCATTGTATTTTGACCATTGAAGAGTGAAGTGAGATTTCCGATTTTGGCACATTTATTCTTCAAATTTAACTTATTTTGCCAAAATTATATTTGGTCATGCTGTGATATAACACTAAAACCGTCTAAAGTATCTCTCATCCCTTTTTCCCCATGGTTCCTTTTTCATTTCGTTTTGATATTTGTTTTTTTTTTGTTGAAAATTGAAAACAAGCCAACGCTAAGCGCTCTATGCTATATGCTTTTGCTTTGTTGTGCTTTATAGGGCTCTTGCCTTATGAGAAAAAGGTCATATATTGAATTGTATTCTCTCTCTCTTTTTATGTGTATTCTTTGGCCCGGTTCGCCTCTTGTCATTCATCATCAATAGCAATGAGATGAAAATGAAACTCTTTCGGATATGGTGTGTTGGTTGGTCACTGTATGTAACTACTTCATGAAAAGGTCATTTACGTGGGCACTCTAATGCGATCCGGTATAAATGGAGAAAACTGTTTTTTGCGAAATGTTCAATTTCGAAATTTGTTATCCCAGAAGACAATCTCTCCAATGTATATAATCGTATAATCGTTTGGCACAATGACTGGAAACATCAGTTTATTGTTTATGTCTTTCCCCTTTTGCCACTCATTTTCATTCATTTTCATCCATTTTCCACATATTCACATGAGCGTACAGTGATTTGGGTTTGGTGACAACAATGGCCAGCTGTAGGCCGTTTGCATTAACTAAGCAAAAATGTGTGCAAATTATTTGGACTTGGTAGACATTTGAATTTTGAATTGAATACGCAATATTTATAGGAATTGAGGCTCAAGAAAGAAAGAGACTGACGCATTCAACCACTGAATGAAAACGAATATAAATAATTTACCAGTTCGTTTTAGGAATAGCTATGGTAAGGTGTCTGGGTTTGCGAGTGTGCCATTTCGAATTAAGGCACATTAAATCACTGGAGATGGTTGGATTATACCAAGTGATAGTTGACGTTAGAACAATATATTTCACAGGTCAAAACAAGTCGAAAAGTAGCAGAGTAAAGAAAAAATGATGATATGACCAAATCAAACACTCTCTACTCTCTAGTGCAGGCCAATAAGGCTGATTGCTGTAAAACGATTTCCATGATTCCGTTCAAAATGTATAGCCATCATACATTCAGATTCAAAGTCAGAGCCATAGCTTTCGGCATCAATTGCTGAAAACAGAGGTGACTTGTACATTCTACGTGATGATTATTATTATTCTTGTGCGGCCCGATTAACAAAACTGTGTATCGTTCAATATTGTGCCATAGCTGTAGCTGTACCTCATACGCCATGGATCTACTAACTATAAATAAGTATGTGCAATGATGGAGTGCATCATGTGAAAAATTGTGCTTAAATTCATTGAACCAAAGCATTTGGTAAATGAACGATCCCAACGATAGGAAGATGGGACGATAGATGCGCGCGTATGTGTGCGTCGAGAATGCGTGTGAGTTTATGTGGCGAGATCTACGCAAAACGACATCATTCAAATGATAGTTTTTTGAATGTCAGTAATCGGCGTACATTGTACATGTAGCTGCTAGGTGCAAAGCAACAATTCATATGGATGGCTGATAAAGTGCCATTCATTTGTAGTTCTAAGGCATCGTGTCTAGGATATTTACAGGGTATTCATATTCAGGACCACAATCACATCTACAAAACATAAATAGCAATAGCAACAGCAACAACAACAATAATAAAACATTCGTTTAACTTGGCTGCATTTGCCATTAACAATATTACCGGAGGGAGATCTAAACTCCAACTAATCAATAATAGGTCCTACATAAGATAGGTGACACATTGGTGAGCGAGCCAAAACTCTTTTTGTGTTTTTTGTTTCGGAATATATGCGATTCCTTCAAGTGGGTAGCCGTATTTTTCTCTGGCATGAGCCAATTTCGTTACCGTTTCCATTTAAACGGTGCATCTATTGAGTACTGAGTGCCATGTGACATGTAACATGTAGCAACATGGGTCATTGCGTAAATGGCTTTTTTGCGTTTGTCGTTCACAACACATTCACCATTCACCGTTCACCATTCACATTCGATCATTTTCTCGACTTTTATATTATTTCATGAGCTAATGACATCGATATATTATTACCGATAACTCTGCACCACAGTAGCTGCAACAGAAATAATATTATTTCAATCTTTACGTGCTTTCTATCCAAGTACTGAACACATACGACATTTTTGAATTATAAAATTTACGAAATTTATTCATACAACTTGTTCACTGTTATGGTTCTGGACTTTTTAGCTCCTGTGCTCTTTATGAGTCTTTCAAAATTTAAATATGCACCACTTTTCTCTAAATGAATTGAATGTCAATGAGCCAGACAGATAAAATAGGGAGAACTTTAAGTAACGGAAACCCAAAAGCCGCACTGAATTAAAGCACACTTAGTTTTGTTAATTTTAATAAACCATCCCAGAGAAAAGAAAGATACAATAGAGAATTGTCACAGTTGAAAACAAATGAACCGTATCCAAATGGCAATCAACAATTCAAAGTGAGATTGAAAGTAAAATCACCTACACGCACACGTTTCTCATGGTGTACATATATTTTAGGCTTATTCAGACCAATTTTAGGCGTTATATCGATGTGCATGTGTTTCGTAGAATATGTTCATTATACTGTTAACGGATACCGGATATTTTTGGTTGTGGCTTCTCACAACTCGACTCAAAACGTGGAAAACTTGCAATTTAAAGTAAGCATTTGTTTTCGAATATATAATAACGAACATTTTTCATTTGGAAATCACGATAGGACAATCATCGAACACGATATAGATATCGAGTAGCCTGCTCTTTTGGTAGATCAACCAAAAAATTATGTGGTTTCCACGTTGCCAAATACAAATGTACTTTAAAAGACATTTAAATAAACAGTTCAGTCAGGGAGCCAGGAAAAACCGGAAATTATGTAAAGTGTATTTGTTTTTGAAATCATTCGACCTTGACGAGACAGACTTGAAATAAAAATCGTTCCCTAGAATGCGTAAAATAAAATAAAATGCGTAAAATAAGATATAAACACCGTTGTCTCGCAACCGCAATTATTGAGTCCTTATTTGAGTTTTTGCTTTTGCTTGATGTGTAACATTGAGTTATAAAATTGTTGTATCAATATTGCCCGACGTAAAAACGTATTCAAAAATTTTATTGTTGTTCATTTCAAACTGAAATTAGAAAACCTTGTTTTCCTCAAAATTGTTTTTTTTTCTAAAATCCGGGACTTTTTCAAAAATTCCACATTTTTGCAAAAATGCCGAATCTTTTCGAAATTTCCGAAGAAATCTCAAAACTTCCGATTTTTTTTTCCAAAAATAAAAATTTCCGATGATTTATCTCATAACAACACAATATGAAGAATAATGTGAACTCGTTGGAAAATTGATGCCATCGCACATCAAGCACTGCTATCGAATTTAGCTTAACGGTGTATTTTACTTTCTTCTCAATTTCGGTTAGTTACTCATTGTCCATATATTAATGAAGCATTATAATACACGTGCTCACGCATCCAGCAATTTGAAATTTATTGCAGTGAATAATAAATATGAGTATGTTATGAGGGAGCTGGCCTGTTCACCATGAAAAAAAAAAATTATGTATCCTTCATCAATATACATGCATTGAACTGAAAAGACGGTAATGATTGCACGCAATAAGCAATAATCATAGACATTAATCACATTTTGTGTGCAAAAGAGGTGTTCATTGTGCATATACACTGAAACTATTATAAAGTGCTGTTTTTCCGGCTGTGATGAGCTAATGAACAGGCTGAAATAAAGGCGACAAAAATAGAGAAACTTAGTGAATCGGACTATGGACGAATAACGAGAATAACAATGGCAAAAATTCAATGACTCGATTTCTTGATCATTTCCATTAGGTCGCAAATTCATTTTTCAACCGTCCGCCCATCCAATTTCATATTCGTTTGAACTGTTTTCTTTTTGTTTCGTTTCATTTGTTCTTCGTCTCAATTCTCACTCTCATTTCCATTTCTATTTCCCATAGTAGTTTTGCGCCCTTACATTTCACACATGTGAATGTCTTGTTCAATTCCCATTCATTTTCCAATTTCGAATGTGGTAACGGTTAACGAACCAAAATCAAATTGCCTTCCACATACACAATCCACACTGAGAGCAGATTGTCTCTCTCCCTAATTTCTTTAGCGCAACAATTATTATTATTACTTTAACGTTACGATGGCACCTACATATTTTCATTGCATATCAATGGACACACTTTTCGATTAAATGTTTCGTACTTTACGCCATTTTATTAACATCGGGTGTGAATCGGATACCAAAAAAAGCTGAAAATCAACGTTAACGAAAAGCAACGCTGCCTTTTTTCTTTCCTTATCGCTCCTGGTTCATTTCCCGTTTTTTCTCTCTTTTTTTTTCATTCGAAAGTCGAACAAAACATGTTTCCGGACCTGTAATTTCGTGCACACATATATTGCACAATATACTATTAAATATAGTTAAATTGTGTTTTACAAGTACGCAGTTAATTTAGTCTTTTCGAAAAATGAACGGCAAAAATTGTGAAAATGAGGAAAGCCTGCGAAAGAAGAAGAAAAAACGCATCGGTACTCAATAGATAGGATACATGAAAACGGTTCAAATCGGCGAAAATATAATGAGGAAAAAGGCAATAGCATTCCCATCTAGCAAATGTAGGTGAAAACAGTATATTACCGATGGAAAACCCGCAAAGAGACGAAACCTGAAAGAAACAAAATGAACAAGAAAAGGAAGAACCAGTTTTGAAGTTGGAAATTAAGGAAATTGCAATCATAAATATTCGGTGGTAAATTGGAAAATGGTTCGTTTACAGTTTAAGAGTGGTTGTGCTTCCGTTTTTGACTAATACATACGTGCATTTCATCTATCTGGTGTACATTGTACATCTTTCAATATTTTCTAAAGGTAATAAACCGAAACATACTGCATACTCTGTGTATTCTGGCTTTGGTGGGTTTCAAATTTAATACCATACACTGGCTGATTGGCTGTTTGTACTATAAAAGTGAGGCAGTGAATACCCAGCAGTTCTGAGTTCCGTTTTCAAAATACTTCGTCTTTTCTCATATTTAGAAGGCATTAAATCAGTTAAACGATTATATGAACTCAATTCAAGCCTTTTGACTTTCAAGAACTTTAAGTTTTGGAACCAAACGAAATTCATTTTCGCTAACGCATAACATACGTTACATGTTGGAATTGTATATTATCTTGGTAGAAAAAAAGAGAGATGAAATCCATGTTGATAAATATATACCGAAACAAGAATCACCGTAACAATATAGCTCGGCCAAAGTCGGAAATTAGCTGAAATGACTGAATTTGTGTGATGATTGTTGTCAGGAGTTACACAAAAGTTCACATTCTAAGCAACATATAAGCGCAAAGGCGAAGAATACAGTTTCGATATTATCGATTTAATGAACAATAGAACTGTACCTTGGTTGGTCCGGAACTAACCGAGTTGATAAGTTTCTCTGGCTCGCAAAGAAAAAAAAGAAGGAGAAGAAGAATGATGATGAAATGTGCTGATTCTGATTCAATAATTTGATATTGTCAGATACAGGTTTTTTTCTGTTGATGACAATCGTGCAAAACCATTAACCGATTTTGTTGTTTGCCCAGCATGGTAACAATCAGTGTTGGCCACGGATATATTTTTTTAGGTTCGATCATAGGATTGTGGTTTGAGTTCGAAATGGTTCGAAACAATACGGTTCGCGAACCATATCGAACGAACTCGAACGAGCTAATCAAACAAAAATAAATGGTTTTAAGGATTAGAACATACTTTCCCGCACTGTTTTGATTTTTTTGAAAAAATGCTAGGGGTGACCCTTGGGAATTTTTTTTTTGTTGATGGCGGAAAAGTAAAATATTTGGATATAAAGAAAGATAATTGCCTTTAAGCAATAATTGCTCTTTTTTGAGATATATTTGATCAAACGAACTCTCTCAAACTTTTCGAACGAACCAAGGTATTTGGACAATTCGATTGAATTCCCGGGGTGGTCGGTTCGTTCGAGTTCGTTTGAAAGGCCATTCGAACCCGAACGAACCCGAACGAACTCGAACTTTTTAGTTCAATGGCCAACACTGGCAATAACAATCATATGTTTTAATAATCACAGTGCATCCATATAATATTCTATGCAATGTCACAGAAGGAAGAGAAAAAGAAAAACTGGTGACTTGAAGTGACATAAATATCGAGATTTGGACGCTTTAAAACTAAAGCATGTATCCGGAGCGTGTATGGTTCATAGATCCATTTATGAAGCCATTTAAAATATTGGATAGATGTGAAACAGAGCAAAGCCAAATCCAAAGCTTTTCGATGTATGCACATACATTTTGTAAATACGATTATTATTTTTCGCTTTTTTCAGTTTTTTCTTTTACTTTGTTTCTGTTTTCATTTGCGACTGCCGGTGTTGGTGTGTTGTAGCTGTTGCTTGCAATGTTCTGCTTACAGTTTTATGGCCACATAAAAAATCGCTTATTCGCTTTTAATGTACCTTTTTGAATAAGCACAGAAGAAAAGAAAAAAACCAGGAACAACATGAAAAATCACACTGAGAAAGAGCTAACAGCGAAAGAAAAAAGCAAAATAATAATAGCAAAATGACGACCGAGTAATGCTAAAGACATTGGGACACACAAACAATATACAAGCTTAAATATTTTTTTGGTGCTATCATTTTAAGCTGTTACTTCGAGTTGCTGTTAATGTTGTTGTTGCTTTGTTTTTGTGTTCGCTATTGGAAAAGACAAAAACACAATTTTTCCCGAAAGCATCGACCAAGAGCCAAGGGCATTCGCATCATAGCAACGCAATGCTAAAATTAATGTGTAAGTTTTCTTATCTCACTCGAATTTGAGCTATAAGTATTCACTGGAGTGAATTTATTGCAGAACATTTATCCGCGATTTTCAGTTGTGATGCAGAGGAAAGTATGTCAAGCGTTAGGCGCCAATGGAACTATGTTGAGTGTAGAGATCCCATGAACCCAATACAAATACTTATAATTAGATGTCACATATAATGAAAATAATTTACGTCCAATTCACCCAATCGCTGGCATACGTTTATCAGTTATCATCTTTCCAATGGTTTCGAAATTCCTTTTATCCAGAAAAGCGAGAAAGTTTTCCCGAACTTTCAGTCGCACGCATTTTCATTTGCACTGCGTTTGGAGGAAATTTTGCGCGCTTCGGTATCGGTATCATTGGAAATGAGTGTCAACATTGGCGCTGTTCATGATTCCAAACAGGGAATATTTATGAATATTAAGGGATATTGTCGTTGCCCAGGGCACCTTTTTCGGCTTCACTTACATTGCAATAAAGTTTTATTCCTTGATTTGTCGTGATTTTTTTCTATCGCCCCGCTTTCATCGCCATGCGCAAACTGAAAAATCCATTAAATTTTTCGTTGTTTTTCCTTTTTTGATTCAATGGACCTCATCGTGGGTTTGAACTTTCCATAATATTACATTATTTATTAAATGCTTTTTTTTTATTGGAATTCGTATATTTTAAATGAAAAATGTGAAAATTGCGCACGTGAAAAATGGTGGCCGATGTTCATAGCGATCATTATTTGTATGGTGTCCCGATAAACGGGTACTGCACACGCAAACAAACGGAAATGAAAAAGTCAAAGCCGTTGCTCGCCCGCCCTCCGCTTCCAGAGAATAATATATTTATTGCCCGTTATGAACGAGATGCAAACGAATGAGAATTGAAATTGAAATAAAGAATGGAAGAAAAAATAACTAAATGTATGAATACGAAAAGAATTACCACTTCATATAGCCATTAAATCGTGTAACGGGCAACGGGCAACGGGCTTTAATGGTAACAAGGCTAAACGAATTGAAGAATAACACAAGAAATTCGAATGAACAATGGCACATAGCACAAGAGTGAAAAAAAAATAATGCCAAAGACGACGACTGGAAATTGAGAGCGAGAAAAAAAGGAAAATCGTCATCACATTCTCTATACTCTATACAAAGCACAATGAAAATGATGGCAATTGGAAAATTATGGAAATTAAAAATGTAAAACCGAGAAAAAGAGGTTGGAGTTTAGAGGAAGGAGGAAGGAGGTTTGTGCATAAAGTATGCGATGGTTTCGAAATTCAAAGTGAAGACAGCATAAATAGCCGTCACGAAGCTGAAAATGAATAAGTTGAGGATATGCGAACGGAATGAGCACTGAACGCACACAAAATACTGTTCTGGTTGGCAAAATCGAAATGAAAGGAAAATGATAATGAGACATTTTCTCAACAGAGTGTGTGTGTGGTGCATGGAATGAAGATGGGCTTACATTCTCATTTCTAGCATCTCTACGCCAATTCCATGCTCTTGATGCATTAAATATAACCGCCAACGCAATGTTTTGATTAATCTTGAATTGCGTATTTTTTCCGTTTTTCTCGTCCAGGCTTCCCTCCAGTGATTAATTGAATGATTTTGATGATGATGATATTTTTTCCTATTTTATTCATCAAATTCTGAATATTGAATAGCAGTTTCGTCCCACTATATCCGTGTCCATGTCAAACAATCAAAAAAGAGATTTAAAATCCAGGACAAATCCGCTTTGCGATTCAGTGTCATTTGAATTGTGTGAAACATTTTCTCAAATTTGGCTTGAAAATTGAACGCATCATAAATAAACAATGAGAAGTTGAAATGAAAATCGGAATATACAGAATAGAGAATGATGACGAAAAAAAACTAGAATAAACCTCATACAAAACTTTTTGAATCTTTTGAACCTTTCAGGGAAAAAATCGTGTAAACAAATTGTTCAAATTCAACTACATTAAACGAACAAATATCAAGTCAGACACACAACCGGAGAATGAATTGTCGCTTTATTCGATGAAATTTTCAATTGTCATTTTGTTATTTTCATTTCAAAAGAACTACGAACATTCTGAATGGCAATGACAAATAACTAGCGGGCCCAAGCGTTTTGTTGATGCTGCTTGATCAGTTCAGCCATGTATAACATTAGATTGAATACAATGTATTGTAAATGAAAACTTGAAAATCGAAATAAATGCAAAATGGGGCTCTTTTCACCTGACTGAGAACATGTGATTGTTAGATTTTGCATGTGTTTCTCATAGCATCACTGAAAAACTATTTTGAATCTGCATTTTGATTTGATTTTGTGTCGAATTTCCAACGGTTATTTTTCTATTTTGCAATGGCATTCATTTGCGATGGCTGGTTTTCGATTCGGAATTAAAGTCAACGATGAAATCCATAGTGATTTCGAAACGACTATGAGCAATACGATAACACGTTATGTGCCATTCAAATTCATGTTCAAAATCAACAACCATTGTGTTGAAGAAGCGAAAATCGTGAATATGATTATTATCCAACAATATGAAGTCATCTACCAATTTGCCCTCATAAGCCATGAGCAAAATGTATGTACATTTTTTCATGAACTCTGAATCAGATGAAGGGCTGCATAGCTTAGGACAACACATCAACTTTATCATCATTCAAACGAATCGAAATTTGTCTCTTAATCTCATTCCATAGTTTTTGAGGAGACGCGAGTAGGGGGGAACGGGAAAACAAATCCACCACGTGACCCATCACAACATTTCATTTTACTAAATTATAAAGATGTTTATGATGATGGCCTAGTTGGTCCGTTCGAAGTTGTCGTTTACATTCAATAACCACTTCAATTATCACATGTTGAGCAAAATGAATGCTCTGATTATATGTATTATACACACAATCATTCTCGGAACAATGGACCCGGGACACTCGTCTTTGTGAATTGTAGATATTTCGTTCAAACATAAACAGAATAAACGACTTAAAATGAATGCAACTATACCAACATTTGATAGATCGGAAGTATACATTTTGGCTTTTGGATACGAGAAACTATCGTTTCTACTTTGCACTCCATTGCTAAAGTGTGTGTGTGTGTGTGTGTGTGTGTGTGTGTGTGTGTGTGTGTATGTGTGCGAATGAATTAGAAAGCAGAAAACAATTGACCAAATTCAATTGGCTCAGCAATTTCCGCATTGGCTATTGTCCATCATGTTTCTCATCATCGTTCGGTGCATGCACAATGTACAGTATTTAGCCACACACCATTGTGTACAGTGTACACACTATTATTGAATGTGTATTTTTGCACAGAAACAGGAAACGTGTTTGGGTTTGCAAATCCAATGGTTGATGAGTTTTCGAATGGTTTTGCGAAATGTTTTTCCGGTAATGAAAAAAGCCCAACAGCCAAATGGAAATAAATTGAAGCCATTCAACAAAAAGTTCGACATTTTGACCAATCATTGGCTCTGAGTAGATGTTTCGATTAGTTTTGATGTGATAAATTGCAATATTCAAATTGTTTGAACATTTTCCGCAAAACATTTAATATTTCAGAAAGCTGACCATTGTTATAATTGCATAATCATCTCTCTCCCTCCCTCTCTCTCTCTCTCTCTCTCTCTCTCTCTCTCTCTCTCTCT
>GL501531.1:206188-219135 GCA_000149185.1 Mayetiola destructor | reverse complement strand
GAGAGAGAGAGAGAAGGATGGAGGGAAAAGAGAATGTTGTAATACGATAAATGTGTTTCACCAATATTAAGCATGTTTGCCGTTCAATTTTGTGTTGTAATTTTCATAATCGTTCATTTAAGCGCAAAATACGGAACATAACCTAACCGAAAAATTAAAAAAAAAAGAATGAGAACTCAACTCTCCAAATACTGACGAATGGTTGAGAATGGCTGAATACAAACGAGAATGAATGTATAGGAAAAATTTACGACATAAGTTAATTTTTATGACCACAACAACAAGCCGAAATATTTTGTTACTTAAAAATATTCGCTTGCGATTGTGGGCCATGGACCAAGAAGAACTGATTTTCTTGGGTATATTATTCTTTTCGATATTACATTTGCTCATTTTGCTGCGTGTTAAAATAGTTAAATATGTAAATTAGGGCCAAAATGAAGGCACAAAGACGAATCCAATGGGCGCAATGGCGGGCCACAAGAGAGAGTTTGCAAGAAAGAAAAAAGAAAAAGAAAAGAACTTTTTGCGTTCAAAACTGCTTCTTAACTTGAACATTTATTTTAAATGTTTTGAGCATATAATTTTGCACCAGTGATTTCGTCATGTTCATGGTGATTTTGCTGCCCCTTCGATTTCAATCTCTCTATCTCTGTACTTTCTGTTTAAGTTTCAGATTTTTTTTTTCTTTGTTGGGATATTTTCCGAAATGCGTTCTTTCGGTGACATTTCATAACGACAACGACGACAACGTCAACCGAAATTCTTTCATTCTTTTTCATCAAATCCAATTACAAATATATAATAATTTCAATGATTCATGAAGTGAGGGTGTCGATATCATTTTACCAAGAAACGATGAATGTGTCATGGCTTCCAGAAAACAGAAAAAGAATACATAAATATAAATTTCATTAAATGATTTCATGGTTTCTTTGGCTCGGAATAAAAGTTTATTTTTTTTGGGTTTTGTTTTATTTTTCACGCTGTTCAAATGAATAAATGAATAAAATGATGACAACAAAAAATAAAAATAAATCTGAATTTCGATGAGATCTGCTGCCAATGCCATCTCAAAATATAATAATTTCTGTTTGGTACCAGTTTGCTAAATATACATATAGTTGATTTCGAAAAGAAAAAACACCAACGACAATTCAGACAAGAAACAAAAGGCAAAAACAAAGAAAAACATCAACGAAACGACATATTCGTTTATGTTTATTTGCATCTTTGGCTCCGTTGCTCGCTTTTGTTCATTTCTTATTTGTGATTGCCATCTTTGGGTATTTTGCATTTCGGCACCTCACCGCGGATCGGACGGCATCTGGCATTCATTTGGTGGTCGAATTGGTAAATCGCGTTTTTTTTCTTTTTTTTTTCTCAAGAATTCATTCTTTTTTTCAACCAATTATCCACATTCATTGGAGAGTATGTCACCCGTTGGTGTTCGCAGCAATTAAGCGAAATATTTTTATATTCAATCGTCCAACAACTCTTTTTTCTTTCCTCACATTTTATCAATCTTGCGCGATATCATTGTCGCACTGCACTGCATCGTAGCCACATCATACCTGCAAGTAAGTTAGTTGAGTAACTGGTAGGGTCATTTTGACCTACTTGAGTATACTCAGGCTGTCGAATTGATAGGAGATGTATTTTTAGCATTTAACATGCTTTTTGATTGCAGGTCGATTTGGAAATAAATTACGGAATTCAATTTTACCTACTGGAGCAGATGAAGCAGATGAAGCAGATGAGTAAGTAGGAACTAGTGGGAACTAGTAGGTACTTAGAAGGAATTCAGAGTAAGTAGGCTGGAAAAAAACCACTAGTTAGTAGTAGACAAATGTCAACCGACTTGCACCACATCATCTGGTTTGTGGTTTATAATGATAATTAATGTGCTCATATACATTTTGATGGCCAAATTTGCAAGTGCATCAACACCAGCTTCAGAATAAAAACAAAAGATAAAAATTCACTAACAAACAAATAAACATGCATATATATTCGAACATTTATATATTTTTATTGATTTTATGGACCAAAAACAATTTTGTCAATGAGTTCATAAACGACTCGTTTTATTTTTCATTATTTTTTCTTCCTTTTCTGATTCTCTCTTTCTGGGCCAAATTTGAGCTCTTGTCGGTTGTTAGTGTTTTTGTTGTTGCTGGTGATTTAATTCACACACGAAATATTTTTTTTTTTTTTTCAACAACCAAAAACATGAAAATGAAATGCTCGTATAATAATTGGCCATTGATATATGGCTTGTCATTAAAATTATATTATGTGAATAGTTGAGTTTGTTTTACCAATTGCCAATACGATCAAGCACAAAAGGAAAAACTCTGTGGTCTGCGATGCGTGAGTTGATTATCAACCAATTAAAAACAATTGTCCAATGGATAAATCTCTTTTGTTTATGCATCAATAAATTCGATGCGATCACAAATTGGACATTTGGACACATTGGCAGTTTAGTAAATAAAACAAGAAGAGTAATAAAAAAAATCAAGAGTGAGAGGGTGGATAAATGTCTACGTTAAGATCTGGTTTGGTATTGTACGGTATAATAATAATGATGATGATGATAAGTGGTTGATGGTTCTGTTTTGCATATTTCTCATTATTCGGATGCAAGTCCACTCAAATTGAATTGCAAAATGAATTAAAAACGAAAAATTATTGGATCCATGATGTCCGAAGCGCTTAAACTTACCTTTGAATATGTAATTTTATTGTATGTATTTTTCAATTTTGCTGATTTTGCCTCTGAAATAATAAGAGAGAATTATTTGTTAGTGAAAAATGTTATTATTGGATTCTTTATTGGTCATTTTTTTAAAGGCCAATTTTTGAAACGGACTCAATTCAACTGGAATACAATGCGCAAAAAATGGCAATCTTTTGTTTTAGAATTCTATATAATGAATGTCAGCATAATAAATGTCGAAACGCCACAATAATAATAATTAAAATATTTCGGCACGACAAAAATGAAATACGTTCAAATCGACCAAACGATATGCATAAACCCCCAAGAAAATCGTCATCGTTCAATTCCCAAACTACATTTAAATCGCATTTTACGATAACAATAAAAGAATCGACTGCATGGTGCTTTTAAACGTTATTTCAGCAATTCAGAATTTAGTGTTGTCCAAGAAGTTTAAAGAGCCGAGAGAAGATAATTGAATGAAAAACAATATGCCACATTAAACTGCTACAGCGATGTCCACATACGGTGAATTTCAATGATTTCAATCGGAATGAAATTTAGTTTTTGCATCCAAATCGTTTCCAATCATAATAATTATAACTACATATTATTAGTCTTTCGTATGGATTTTCATAGGCGGTTTTTTTTTCATTTGTGGTGACGAATCTTCTATTCACTCATTTCTCTGTATGTATGGGCATGCAATTGACTTGAGTTGGAAGGTTGGACAAGAAAATGGAGGCAACGGTAATTCAAAAACATTAAATATCGACTTGGATTGTAGAATGGGGCTTTTGTATTTTGGTGACAATTTGGTGTCACATCAAACGGAACAAATGACAAAACATTCTTTTCTCTTTGGGAAAAAAATTGTCGAATGTCGAAAACCCGAAAACGAATGCCAATGTATTCAGTGTTTGTTGATGGATTCAGTTTTGTGGTAATTAATCAATTGACTTCGTAGCTGGGTTTGCTATGTAAAACAAAATACAGAACAGAATAAAATGAAAAATAATAATCAAATGCCGAACAAAGTGATGGTCGTTTACTTGAGATACGCCAAAAGATCAAGATATTGACTTCTATGAGAGTCTCGGTGTTGTTGTTGTTTTTGTTGTTGTTGATGATGATGATATTTCGTCACAGAAGCAAACGAACCGATTAAATCCAAATTGAAAAACGACAAGTCAAAAGAAATGAAAATAAGATTAATATTCACGCTCAAATTCACAAATAACAAAGAACATTTTAATAGAATTTGACTTAATCCGGTCGTTGGATTTCTTTTGATCAATTTTTGGTCATAATAGCAATAACAAAACAATGACCACAGGCTACAGGCCACACACACGGTCATAAATAGGCCAATCGTTCGAATTTTAAACTACTGAAATCGATAAATCAATTTCATTATGATCGTGTCATCTGTTATGATAGACAACGGTACACCGGTCAGTCGGCCGGATCCGGTCAAGCAAAGTTAGGCTTGGTTAGGCTATTATTTGAAAAATCCATATTTGGGCAACAAAATCAACCGACCAACAGAACTTTTGGATAAATGAATGAATGAGTGTTTTCTGATAACAGAGGCTTGATGTTTGTTTTATTTCAATTTTTAAAATCAGTGAAAACAATCAACTATGAACATGTCACGACAGTCTTCAATCATTCTTTCAGAATCAGTTGATAACATGAATCATTTTATTAACTAAACTGATGTTGAGATGAGAAAATAATCGAGGATCAAGATTATTAAAAGAATGAAAACTAGACAAAATCAATCAGTGGGCCCACACTTGAAAAAAAGTGAGAAAAAAAATGTATGTCATTTTGCATGAAAACCAATTTATGGTTATTGAAGTACATTGAACGAAATCAATTTTAATATGATTATCTCATGATGTCAAGTGAGTGAATTGTTAACAATCGCAATGCCATTGGAATGTGTCAAAAATTAATTTCCTAATACAAGCGATGTATAGCATTGAGAGAAATGATGAGACCCGGAGCTTCGAATCGAGAATGTTAATGACAATGTTGATTATTTCATTTAAAATTGTTTGTCATTATGAGGTATAATTTCGATCGGGGGTTTTTTTTCTATGAATTCGTATTGAAAATGCGTTGGCCCAAAAAATACACAATTCACAGACAGAAGGCGCAGACAGATCGACATTTGGTCATTGTTGTCGATGCTATGGAACCAACAAAAAGAAAAATATATTTTATTAGTTGGATTAGCTACAGTATTGTTGTGCCGCCGTACACACTTGGTGTCGTTTTTGTTTGATATAATAGAATTCGGTTGCCAATGGCTGGTGAATCCCCAGTGAAAGAGATTAAAACTATGAACCTGATTAAAATTGTAATTCTGATTCGTTGGCATTTGAAATGTGAATTAAATACAAATAAATTTTCTCTCATCCATCTCATCAAAATTAATCACAGAACCGCCTCGGATTTTTGTGCTGTGGAGCATCAATGTGCTATCAGGTACCACGCAAACTGCATGCACACACACACACACTCGTTTACCATTTTCGGCAATTAGACAGAATTAAATGATATTTATTGTGTAATAAAATATGTCATTTATTCGAATAAATCGATCTAATGATTTGGTTCATTCAAACCGTTATCAGGCCCTGAATACTCAGTGCTGGATGCAATTCCAGTCTATTTAAATTGGTAAAATGCTTTAAAATATGTTTACATGCACAACACGTGGCGTGAATCATTCGGTTGAATTACTTTATCAAACGGTTTTTTTGGTGTTTTTTTTTTTGGTTTTTCGTTTGTTCGTTCAGTTCTGAGCTCAAAGAAGATTTTGTTTGTTGTTTGGTCGGTATTGGTGGGTCTTTTTTATTGCTGTTGTATCAAAATTAGGAATTGAAACAATAGGAAATCGAGAGCGAAACTGAGCGGCTGAACCGATTCGAAGAATGCATAAGAATGAATTTAGTGGAGATTGAGCGCTGCGTGTGCGGTCAAAATTCTCCAATACTAATAATAATAATAATAATAATTTAATTTTGAAGTAAATTTTTCATCATTTATTTGGGTAAAAAGAGAGCAAAGCCATTGGAAAAAAATAGCCTAAAGACGAAATAAATGACCGAAGATTATTTTGAAATATGAACTTTTGGATTAACTGCTCCCTGCTTGCTGTTCATTGTTCGTTGATCAAATAGAAATATTTTTGTATTTTTGTTTTTCGTTATAGCTTGGTTTCCAGTTGGGCAATTTATCCATTATAAATCAAATTTATTCTTATTTTGGGAACAACAGAATCTCAAACCGGCACAGGGCTCAAGTTTCAGACGAGCTCGAGCTCATTATTCCCCCATTTTAGTTTTCTTTTCTTTTCTTTTTCAAAAAAAGAAAATAAAAAAGAATGAAACTAAAAATCGATGAGAGAATGTAATTCAATGCTTTGAACATATTTATTGATTTTATTTCGAATTTTTTTCTTGAAATTTCTCAAAAATGATGAAGAGCTCAAAAAAAAACATTCAATCCAAAAAAAAAACTCGAATTAACACATGCATTCTGTGGTGTGTGTGTGTGTGTGTGTGTGTGATCCCGCCAAATTCTGCTGTCCTGTAAAATGTAAAGTGTAATACGGAAATGGAAATGTAAAAATAAGGAATATTGTGCAACAGCAACATTAGGATTCCGATGCGTTTGAGGCCATCATTCTTCTGGTTCATAGCTTCATCTCTTCAACAAATGTGCAACAGCAAATTTTGTTGCTTTGTCGCTCAGCTGGTAAATTTTTAATCTCAAATCTTTTGGTTCAATTTACAATGTGACTTGATGCAAAATCACTTTTTCTCTGTTTCTGTACTCTTTACTTTGTACTTTGTACACTTTCAATTGCAATCATAACAAGAGAATATTCGGCAGAGTGAATACCCAACCGAATGAAAACCCCTAGTGCTCGAGCGAAATGTGAATGTGAACAGTCGAAAATAAAAAATTTTGTTCAAAAATACATGACAACAAGACAGACCAGATTTACACAATAAATGCTTGCGGAGCTGCTGTATTTCAAATTCGAGGTTTTTGAAATTCTAATTCCGTTTCTATGAATGTGTCACACATTCATCGTCGTTTCGATACGGCTTCTATAGCACACAACACACAATGCACACAATAGTTCTCAAAAATGAGTCCTCAAATCATCATGTGTGCAGTGTGCAGTGTGCAGTGTGCAGTGTGCACTGCACATTGGAATCGCAGATTTGTTTTATTTTACAAATCTTTCGAGAAAAAAAAACGAAATGTTACACACAACACACAATCGAATCAGAAACAGAATGTAGACCGAGTGTTGAACGATACAGAGTACAGAGACGATAAAACCGGAAAAAAATTCGAGGCGAATTCTTTGCCGGAAAAAAGATTATGATGACTATGATGATTAGAGGAACTAGCAGAGAAACACATAAAAAAACGAAACAGTTGAACGAAGCTGGGACCGATACTTGTTTTCACTTGTGTTCATCGGTTGTCATCATATTCGTAATGTTGCTTACCATCCTACGGCTTTTTTTTTCATTTTGATACATCATGCTACAGCCATCTATATGTATATCTGAATGATTTGTGGAGTTTTTTTCATTTTTTTTGTCATAATATGTATATGGAAACGATGATGAAACACGGTTTGTCAACAGATCCTGCCAGTATCTTTCTTTTCCAGAAAATGAATTTTATGCATTTGGATCCGAATTCGCTTTCGTTGTTCATCTCTTTTCGTTTTCATTTTAGTCTATGCTGTACATTTGTAAATCCAGAAATGAATGTACTATGTGCCGATTCGAATTTCAGTTTTTGTTTGGTTTGGCATTTAATTTCCAAAAAAGTCAACGTCAGCAAGGCATTCGGTATTCGACAACCTCTCTGTTTCCCTTTTTTTCGTTTCATTTTCCTCACTGAATGTTTGTCAATACTATATTTATGTGAAAATGGAACATATGATCCGTCGACATGGAATGAACGAATTTAATTAAATGTCAAATATTGTTATAATTACTACCACTGCTACTAATATTATTTCTTTTATTATTGTTGAATGGAAAAAAAACTACGACTCCCAATCTATAACTGTATTTGCACTTCTCCGATTTCATTTTCGATGTGGCTCAAATCTCTAATGAGCTCGAAAGTATTGAATTTGTTGTGAAAATATTTGAAATTTTTCGATTACAAAACTTGAATGAAAATGCATTTGCAATGGGTTCATCTGTGTGTGCCTTTTTTGTGCGCTCAGAGTCAGCGCCCCCGATGTTTAGAATTTGATGGATGTGCCAAGTTTTACATTTTTACATTTTAAATTACATGACATGCAATGCATTCGATATTTAGATAAAAATGAAAATAACAGCACCCGAGCAACACACGACATGAAAATCATGTTCTTGTTACAGGAAACAAGGAATGAAGTGCTGAAATGCTGCTGCTGCTGCTGTTGTTGTAACAGTATTGTTGTTGCTGATGCTCAAATCAATCATATTTATATGTGGTTCGGTTGCTTAGTTGAGGAGTAATCGAAATTCACTTTAACATGTAACATAATTTTCATGCTTCGACGAACGCTTTCTATTCTTCTTCTCCTTTTTCTTGTTCTTGATGACAACGACAACAACTATAGACGATATATTCTCCGGATACCGAATGCCGAATGCAATAATAAGAACACGACATAACAAATCCAAAGAGAAGAGCGTTTTCGAACAACTGTAACGAAGTAACAACTTTTCACATGCATAATAATATCAAATTTGGAAAATTTTCGTCTTTGAATTGATCTTTAAAGTATTTTGCTTTTTTCTGTTTTTTTTTCTTTCTGCTTTCGCTATTTCTTAATGCCGGTTGTCGACTTGGATGTACTGTGTATGGTGTATAGTGCATGGATGCTTGTTAGTTTAGAATATTTCCTATTTTACTTATTTTTTATCTTTCTCTCGATATTTGGCTGTTGTTGCTGTTGATGTTTCCCATTCACAAGATGCTTGTTAAAATTGAGGAGAAAATTTCTTCGTTTGTGCCGCCTTTCATTTCAATAAATAATTCAATGTTTATGAGTTCAACTGTAAAGTGTAGCGTATACACTATGGGCCCGATACAGCCCAAAAATGAATAGAAATATGAGAATATGGTTCTGAACGACGGAACAAAGTGAGAAAAAAAATAGGAAAAAATGAAAAGGAAAAAAACGAAACAATTTCTATGAATTATGATATGCAATCTGTTGGAATGAATGACGCCTAGCATGTGCTAATGCTTGTTTATTGCTTTTCGCTCTCTCACAATATCTTAACAAAAGTACTTGATGTTATTTTAACATCTTTAACAACGGTAACAGAGCACGAATAGCTCAAAATGAATATGATCAACGCATTGAATACTATGTAACAAAATGAAATAGATGATGATGACGACAAAACGAAATTGTAATCACGAAACACGAAGGCGAAGCAATTGTGCTCATCGAAAAATGATGTAGAATGATTTTTTTTGGCTCTTTCACTGACGCAAAAGAATGGAGCGCTCGTTTGCGCTTTCAAGAAATTCGAATAATCAAACAAGAGCCTTATTTTGTATAACATTTACTGGAACTGGAAACCGAGAGCTGAACAGAGCTAGTTGTAGCCTGCTTTTGAGATGAATGAAAGTAATAATGCTTTAACATTAGCGCAGTCAAGTGTAGGACCATTTTTTCCTTGCTTTTCGTGCTGCGGCTGCTAATGTTGTTGCTGTTATTTTTATTCGCTTTGATCAAGAAGTGGACAAATAAATGTGAGAAGAGAAAAATTAACAAAAGTCTTGTAATGCGTTTGAATGAATCGTGTCGAATTGATGGAATAATCTTTAATGCATTTTGTTTTTGGACGAAATCTTGCAATATTTCCCCTCTTCATTTGCCATTTCTTTCTTTTTCCATTGAAATTGAAAATGTTTCAATGATGCGACAATTTGTACCGTTGATTTGTATATTCTTGTTGCCCGCCGCCGGTCGCCTGTTTCCCGTTTCTACGGTTGTCAATGCAGATTCAACAGAAAGAATTGATAACATTTTGTAAAGGACTGAAGACAAGAAAATATTGATATGGCCGTCCGTTGGTGGCCAATCCCCAATTTATAACATTTACACAATGAATTATAATAACGCTAACGAATTACAATAGCAATATTAAAATGTGTAAAAATTCATAATGATAACCAATCTCTCGGTCGCTCTCGCGTTCGCATCTAAATCTCTTTTTTCCGTTCATATTTGTGTTTGTGAACATTCATTTCCGTTTTCTTTATATTCCACATCATTTTGATATTTTGGCTGGCTGTCTTTTGGTGCTATATTCTAAACAACAACAGTTTATGTTAGCTCACTGTCATATGCTGCATACAACAGCGATTTTGTTTCTTGTTTTTTTTTTTTTTTTTTTTTGATTTCGTTTCGTTTCTCGTATGGCTGTCTGTGGCTGTGAGAGTTGTGGCGCGATGGAGATGATTGTGAAAATATGTCGTTGACTGATGCTACTCGATTTGCTCGAATGTTTCATCGGTTTTCATATTGTAATAAATCATCGAAATGGTTTGTACTCTGCCCGTTTGTATTTCATCCGTAAAAATTCTGTACGAATGAGCGCGCATTTTTTTTTCTCGTTTTGTTTGGTTAGTTTATTTTCATTTGTCATAAAAATGACTGAATAAACGAATATATGGAATATTAAAGACTGTCCTCTCAGTAAGCTGTCGGTTATGGGTGGAGTGTGTATGTTTTTTTTTTTTTGAAAGGTATCTACAAAAGAAAATTAATCTTATACTTTTGGTTCCCAGTTTCAAGCATCGAACATCATAACACAGGACTCTACGATCACCATGAATGAGAAAATGACAACGTCAAAAATAGATAGGGAAATAAATAATAATTGAGTCTCATCGCGTTCTCATTCGCATAGTAATCCAGGCCAGAATCAGCACACTTCCTAGAAAATGAACGACCTCGAGAATCCGACAAATCAACGAGAGAAATGGAAGAATGAATAAAAAGATGCGAATTCAATGTTTCGAACGAATTATAACGAATGGAAATGTCATCCAAACGAAGATGATGAAACGAATACACACAAACACACACATACAATAATTTCATTGTCACTTACAAATGATACAATGAAACCGAACAAATGACAACGTATGAAATTAAACAAACTCACATTATATTTCGAACATCATAGAAATGCCGTTGGTACGAGTATGAAACAAACAAAAGAATGAAGGAACGAAAAGAAAAAGAGAAAATGTTGCCGATGAAAAATGTGCCTCAGTCATAAATGCAATCGGAGAGAAATATCTCATCTCAAGAAATCGCGATAAACGAAGCGAAACATAAAACGAAATAAAATGAAGAAATGTTTCTGTTTTTTTTTCTTCCACTTTTTTGCCATTGAAAAATATTTTGTTATTATTATAATATGTGTTTGTTTTGGTTTGTCTTGCTTGGATGGAAAGCAACGGCGGGAATATGGCAATGACAAAATCACAGAAAATGAATGAGCTATGCTATACACTACTATTATCAGAGAATTACAAATAACAACAACAGCCAACCAGCAAAAGTACGAAAAATGAAATGGAACCAATTTCACGTAATAAGTAAACGAAGTTAAAGAGCATGGGCAAAGGCGATACAACTCCAACATAAAAACTAAACACCATTCGGTTGGAAAAGAAATACTAAAGAGGCAAAAATACCACAAAGCGATAAAAATAATGAGAAGAAAGCACCAACATGACGTTTAGCAAATTGAGAACACCAAAAGGACTCGAAACTCATAGATATTTCATTTTTTTTTCTTCTCTCTCTCCCTCTCTTTCTCTCTCTCTTGATATGAGCGCTTTCTTTGGCTCGGTTCCCTGTGATTCGAATGCTATCTTTTGTTTTGCTCTCATTTAATGTCAGAAAGTCTATGGAAATATGTACCGCATTTGATTTTATGTTGTGATTATCATTTTGAATGGAAATATGATTGTCTGACACACAATAATCTTAACTGAATTTTTGAGCGTTGGTGCGAATATGAAACAAAAAAAAGAATAAAGAAACGAAAAACAAAAAAACCAAAAAATTGAAAGTAATTATTTACAAATATGAATATGTTGCCGATGAAAAATGAGCCTCAGTGATCGAAAATGTTTCTCAGTGAGATGCAAAAATTAAATATAAACCGAAAAACATTTTGAACCCAATTAAAATACTTTGGAAGAAAGAAAATCCACAAATTTGAACGTTCGCCTGAAACTGATTACTCAGTTTATTTTGTCTCCTATTCGCATAGTTCTTGGTGTTTTCCGTTGTTTTGAATCTTTTGAAATGGAAGACATATTGAAAAGAGTCATTGGTGTTGAAAAGCGTTTTCATTAAATTACTTTGAAACTTTATTGTTTGTTCGAGTCCAAATTGGCTTTGTGCAAATGTCGATGAAATATTCGGAAAGAAAAAGTGGGATAGAGCGGGAAAGAGATAAAAAAAAAGATGAAATGAAGGAATGAGAACAAGTGCCCAACCGTTATGTTGATAAATATAATGACAAGCAAATGGCAAAAATCGATTTACCGTACCGGCACCGGGAACCGCAAAATGCAAAATGAAAGTGAATGTGTTGTTTCGGATGTTCTGCCAATAAATTAAACATTTTAACGACATACGACAATGCAGTCGTCAGTTGTTTGTGATTCATAGAATACATTCAGCATATGCAATATACACGTACATCCTGCATATACATCGATAGCATTCGGACGAACGAAGGGAAAATAATAATGTAATTTAGAAATTGTCACATAACGAATAGACGCATTCAGTATTGTTTGTTCCGAGATTTGAAGCCATGTTAAATATATGATCTCATATTCAAATGAATCGTAGGCTTTCCCGAGTGCCAAGCGGCAAAACATATAATTTTAAGCTGTTATTTTTTTATTATTTATTTTTTTCTTTTCTTTTTTTTGCTTCCATTTGTATGTGATTCATTCATTGCGAATTTCAACAACAACGATATTTTATATGCGTACGGATTCAATATTATACAGAATAATGTATTAAATTGAATCAAAACGCGAACGCGCACGGAAACGAAAGACGAAAGAGTGAGAGAGAGAGAGAGAGAGAGAGAGAAGAAAAGAAAAAAAAAATGAGTCAAATGAATTT
>GL501531.1:187815-205736 GCA_000149185.1 Mayetiola destructor | reverse complement strand
GAGAGAGAGAGAGAGAGAGAGAGAGAGAGAGAGAGAGAGAAAAAAAAAAATGAGTCAAATGAATTTGAATTTTGAAATTTTTGGAATGGTGGTGAACTAACGGCAAACAAATGTTAACATGCGACAGCTGGCAATAATTTACCGCGTGGCATCATTTTCTTCTATATTTTGCTATTCGCTAAAATCATTTTATACTTTATACCAGTCCCCGTGCTCCATCGTTGCTGCTGTCATATCCATGCTTCATACCGTATTTTGATTGTAGAGCCCATTCAGCTACGCTTTTAGCTCAAATTTTACGGGAAAAACAAAATGCAAACAATAATCTATATAATTCTCCAATAAACGAAAGCAAATGGATGACAACGATCTATGGGGGCACCAGAGAGGCCGGGAGCAGATAAATGAATAAAAGACATGAATGTCAAAATTAATAAAATGAAAAAAGAAAAAAATTCAGTTCAATCTCTGTATTAAAAATTTTTACAGCACAAAATCACTTAAAATGAATCAAACTGACTGGTGAGAGCTGTGAGAGTTCAAACTGAAGATTGACTGAGACTCAGAGCTATGCTGATTGATTGGTATTGTTGTTGGTTTTAAAGGAAAAATTTGAAAACCACATCCATCCGGATCCGAAGTTGTGTCATATCATATTCCAATGCATTAAACTAAATATTATAATCAGTTTGCTCTGAATCGAGGGTTTTTGGTTATTCGCTTTTTTTTCTTTCATTTTTTATTTGCTTGTGTTTGTTATTCTTACGCGCATATTCATGGATTTTCCCATACCATATGATTTGAACATTTCGGAGATGGGAACGGATCGAAGAGTAACAGTTCAAAGACAAAAAATGAGCGTGATATTCACGATGATGAAAATGAAAAAAAAAAAGAAGAAATGAAATTTAATTTCGCACACACGTAACCACTAAGCGAATCGAATGAGTTGTAGAATGAATCAGTTTCGGCAACCGAACCATTGGAAATGGAATAAAATAATATAAAATTGTGGGGTTCGTAAATTACATTGTATTATTATTCTCGACGAAGGTAAAGCAAGGCACATGAATCAATTGGAATATATATTAAAACGATAAAGTATTTTGCAAAGCGAACGACAACGCATCAATAACATTCAATTATTATTTGGCAATGGCTGAATTTCAGAAAAAATCTTCAACTACACATACAATTGGAAATGGTGTCATTCATATTGATATTGGGATGTGGGACATGAGATATCCATATTCCGATATCATAAATAAATAATTGATGAATGTGACATATTTTAAGTGTTCGATTCTCAGTTGGAGATCCACTCAAAATCAGTTGAAAGTCATCATCAGAGCCTTTGTTCTGGGTCTTTTTCCATTTTGGCCCTCGTTCGGTTCTTTCAATTGCAATTAATTCAATTCCAACAATTTCATAATAAAATAATAAATTTTGGTGTTTTTCAAGGGCGACTAAATTTTTTTTTTGCTTGCTTGCTTTCGCTACGGTACGGGTATTGGTTCCACTTTAATAGGCGTCACTTAAATAATATAAATTCACTTTTGTAGTACATAATTCGGTGTCCTATGGCCTAAATGTGTGCTGTAGATTTTGTCATATATGGAATGGCACTTGTGATTGTCTCTCTATTTTGCTTTGTATTTCATTTTCACACCCCATATGCCAAGTTAAAATCACGTGGTGTCACACACTTCAAATTACCGTGAATATTTCACAGTTTCCAATCTTTCTTTTTCCGCAATCGAGGCAATAAAGACAGTTTCTCTCTTCTCTTGCTGTTCACTCTGCAACCAAAATTTCATTTTATGGATGGCAATAATAATAATAATAATAATAATAATAATAATAATAATAATAATAATAATAATAATAATAATAATAATAATAATAGTAATCAGAGACAACAAGGCCCGCTCAATCGACCATATTCATAACCGCACAGCTAGAGCCTCATCGTTTGCAAAATTGAAAGACAATTTATGTGTGTCTGTTGTAAAATTGATGATAATAAATCCAACAGTATTGAACCGATATAGACAATTTTGTTATGACACATCATGTTTTTTTCTCGTTTGGGGTGAAGGATAACTGCTCTGGTTAAATTGGTTCGATAGAGCTGAAAAAAGAACTGAGCGTGTGTGATTTTGATTTTCTGCATGATTGCGTGGATCTTCGCCCTTCGAAAAACCATCGTTCGCTCACGCACCGAAAAAAAAATTTTATTAGAAAAAACTAACGGACGATTGGCATAGAAAAACTGCTTCCATTTAAAACGTTTATTGCATCACATTTACATTAACGATTATTGTGATGTGTGTGAGTGTGCGGATTGCGATTGAAAGTGTCTATGGTGCCCCCGATCAAAATGATTATCTGGAAAACTTAGAATTGTGAGATATATTTTCAGTTTTTCAGCGATCAATTCAGTTGGAAAAATAAAAAAAAAAAAATAAATAAATCAAAGAAGAACATTAAAAGGAGCCGTTTGCCGTTTATATTATAATTCAAATCTATGTCCTGCTGTTGCTCACTGCTGTTATGGTTTACTGGCTATAGATTTCCCTATATATTTACAATTTTCATATGTTGGCTAACTTAGGCGCTCCTGCTGTCCGCATCGCCAATTTATTTACCGCTATCACATCTTATTAATGTATAGAACACAAACCATGAAATGACATTTTGAATTTTCCGGTGCCATTCGTATTTGATGTTGCATTTAAAATTTGTGCCCGGTATTGCATCGAATAGTAATGGAACGAATTCAATGGTCACAATTCAGTCGGCTGTAACGAGAGACGTGAGACAGCCAATGATAATAATGATTACACTTCGATGTTATTGCAAATGATCAAGAGTCACCGATTCGAACTTTCATTAATTTGGGTTATTGTGTTTGTGTCTGTTTTTGTGTTTGTGTTTGTGTTGGTGTAATGTCATGTCTGGAGTTTTCGCCAATGAATGAATGGCTAATAATAAAACAGTTCTGCTGTCGCTATGAGTGCTGTGTCCTATCATTCACAATAAGCTCGAATTGTTATATTTCAGTTTCGAAACGATGGTATAATAGTTAGGGTTCAATGGCGACCCCGTCCAGTCCGAAAAAAGAATAATTGCTTTGAATGCAAAATGTGACATTGAAATTGGCTGAATTGTTGATGCATTTGTGCCATTCATCTGGAGCCCCTGAACTTTTACATTAGAGAACCATAACATAGCAAACATAGCGATATGATAAATGTGAAATGAGCATGGGAATTTTGTTTGTGTGTGTGTGCGTGTATTTTCAAAGCCAGGTGAAGCGAAAATTCGAATGAAATTACATTAAAGTTGAAATGCTCATTGATTTTTCATTTCTTCTTTCGGCTATTTGTTATTTTTCTTTCTCACTCTTTTTTGCTCAGTTTTCATACAGTGTATGCCACACAAACGGTGACATTTGCCAGCATATATTTGACATTCTGGATTCCAGAGTCAGCGTTTGTTACAAATTGAAAAATGGCAAAAGGACGAGAAACCGCTACAGCTCAGCAATGGAATTGAAATTCGGTTTTGGAATGCTTAGGCAACGATAAAAATGGACAAAAACCATCACAAAAACTTCGCTCAGTGAGGAATGTTAAAACAGCTAGGTAATTTCGGAATTAATCGTAACCATGGTGGCGCACCGGATTCAATGTGTGTTAACAATGAACGTAAAAATTGTGAGGAAAAAGAAAATTCGAAATCAAAGCGAAACGAAAGATGAAAAAGACGAACAGATGTCAATGAAGAAAAAAAATCACATTGCTAAGCATTGGAAGGACCCGAAAAGACAATAACACTGTATCGGTGGCAAGGTAGAAAATTTATGAAAATATATGAACTAAATTCCGATGGATATGATTTATTACAATGAAGATGGCTCTTCTTCATGTTTCTCTACTCATCACCGCCCTCTACCTCTGCCTACAGAATGTGCGACTTTTCTCTTTACTCCTACTATATAAACATTCAGCTCGGATTTCCATTTTTTCGGCCTCGATTCAATTCCTGGTTAATTTTCTGTTGTCTTTTTTTGTGTGGCTATTATCATTGAATGTAGTGGTAACTGGTAGCTTTGGTTGAATCATATAAAACCCTTCTTTGGCTTATCGAAATATTCAGCACATTTTTGCCCATTCAATCGGTAGAAAAAAAATCATTCTCTTAGCCATTCCTCATATTAAGTGATCTGATTGCTTCGAATGAGTTTGGGATTTTTTTTTCGTTGGGGTCTTAACGCTTTCGATTTGATAGATGAACACTTTGAAATTTCGAAAGCTAATACAGATTAACGAAATTCCGTTGTCGTAGCATCATCATCATCTGATTCAGCATTTTTTTTTTGCTCGTTATTTTTGCTGTTGGATGCATCGTCAGGAGGAGAAGTCATTTGGTGAAAAATCCCCTAAAAAATAGTAATACTTTTCCTATGATATGAATGACTGTGTGACTTTGAATGGTCATCGAGGTTGATTGCGATTGCATGGAAACGGAGAAAATATTTTTATTTAAATGATTCAACTTGACGCTATACTTTTGAGTCTCATGCAACAATGATATATCATTATTTTGGTATGTTTTGGTACGAAGACCGAGATCAAAACTGGATACTGATAGAAAGTTTGACTTTATTTTTCTTTTTTGTTCAATCACTTTTTATCGCATGCCATTGTTTTTCCAGATTGGTTAACGTGGCAAAACTTCAAATATAGAGGTTTTTCTTATCAGCACCAAGTACCCTGTACACCGTTTACCGTAACCCGAGCACAAATGCGAGTGAGTCTTATCAAATGTTTGGAATCATTAAATTGCATCCAAATACTTTTTGGTGTTGTTGTAGCTGCTGTTGCCATTATTTAAATCAAAAAATAAAAGAATCTTATTCGGCTGGAACTCGAGTTTTCAGCTCAAACTTAAGGCATGAAGCAAATACCTTTTACAAAAGAAGAAAAAACTCTTCGATTAAATATACTTTTTAAGTGGCTCCTAGAGTGTCTATTTTCGCTTTTTACCTATACGTTCACACGTACACAGCAATATTATATTATCATCATTCACACAGGTAAAACGGACCCAAAAATTCCATCGCACAACAAAATGTGATGCAAAAAAATAAAAAAAATAAACGAACAAAAACAGCAAACTTTTCAAAGAAGACGAAGTTGAACACTTACGAAAGCATGTTCGACAATTTAGAAATAAATGATAAATATGGTGGCATGGTGTGATGTGGTGTATGGTAAATGCTGACTTGTCATTTAATGACTTGTACACATTCCAAAAGTAAACGTAGATAGATAGAGCGCAGAAAAAAATATAACCTCTGAAATGAAAGAGAAGAAGAAAAGCGTTTCGCATTTACACTCAAAGTTATTTACCACGAAAAGATTTTCGGCATTTTTCTCACTGTTTGCAAGATGATCGGAAAAGCTTTCAAATGGCATCCACCATGCGCTTGAATAATACGCAATTTCCTGAACTGCTTTCTTTATCTTAGTATTTTTTCCGTTGCTTTTGCGTTTTGATGGTGCATGCTATTTCTGCTATTTTTGGATGGTTAAAAATCGTAAAAAAGCTTGTTAGATGAAAATAAATTGAACTTAAGGAGAGTAAACAGTTATTTAACAATAATGCCAATGGTTCACTGAACATTACCTAATCAGGTTGGTAACGCTTTAGCTCATGCTGTTGAGCCCTACTTTACAAAAAGTTCTTAGCTCAATTCCATTGCTACGGCAAAAGAGTAAACTTGATAAAAGAACAAGAGGAAGAGTGAAGCGAAACGATGGTGATCTGAAAAATGACGACAAAATGAAAATAAAACCCACGCTCATGTTACACACACACACACTTTGGCATTTGGTATTTTATATACGAAACGAATGTTAAAAACCCTAAAGAAGCTCACGGAAGATGACAAAAGAGGTGGAGAAGGATTATGTTAAAATGAATGTATGTCTGTATGATATGGATTACCTTTTGGCAAAATGCACGCGAAAGACAGTTTTGTTAAAACTGAAAATATGCCATCGCATGGTAAATAACAAAAAAAGATACATGAATGAATTTTCCAATGGGTACCGAGGCCATAACATATAAGATGGAAGTATAGATGGTTCTGTCATCAATTTTCAAACGGAAAGAAAACAAGACGAGAACGAGAAGCAAAAATGTGAACACGCACCTTCCGCTTTTGAAAACATTACATCAAAAGACAAAATGAAGCTGGAAAATAATTCGCGTGTATATAAATCGAAGAATGAAAAGAAAGAAAAAGAATTCGAATGAAAAAAAAAACTCCAACGCACGGAAGGTAGGTTGCATGATTCTCGATTACAAAAATAATAATAATATTCTGAAATTTCTGGCAACAAATTTTTGAACTCCGAACTTTGAGAAAAGAAAAATGCGGAAAATACGAATTCTCACGGAATTTCCGTTCATTTTGAAACAGGAAAACCATCCATTTGCAATTTAGCGAAGGTGGAGTAAGAAAGAGAGCATGTGGAATTGAAAGAGGCGGCCATCATCATCAAATATGAGTTCATTTTGATGCTATTTTGGTATTTTAATCAAATTTCCTTTTTGGCTCATGGGCCCTGCCGAACTGAAAAGGAAATAGACTTTTGCTGTAACCATTTTCAGCATGTACGATGTGCGGATACTAATGCTAGTGCCAGTACCAGATTATAAATGCGTGTGTGGCAATAGCTTTAGGCAAAATGATTACCGCCTATAATGTCCCAAAACGAATGGAGAAAGCTCACGAGGAAAAAAAACATACCGAATGTATGAATATATGTGTACGAACCGCACGTATTCCGCAAGTGATTTTCAGAAGGTTCAGAAACTGTGAGAACTAGACAACGGCAACAAAGCCCACAGAAGCGAGGTAAAAGGGATTATAGTATAGAACATATTAAGCGATTCGGATTTAAAGTTATAGGTAACCGATTTACCAAACACACTGAGTTGCCATTCAGTTGAAACAAAAATCCAACCGAATATCAAGGCTGCATTTCAAAATGAACGTGTGTCCTCAATGAAAGTAAAATACACAAACTTTACAAATAGTTACTCTACGAGTACGGGACAGAATGGGCCAAAACAAAATGTGCTTTACAAAATGAAATGCAATATTATATTATCGTTTTCGTTTTCGTTTCTGAAAACAAGAAGAAACGCCAAACTTTTCGTTCAACGTGTTTCAATGTAACATTGCGAATGTTTTGCCTAGTTGTGTTTGAATATGCCATCCAAACCGATGTTAAATTTCACAACAGTTGGTTGGAAAAGGATTTTAGGGAAAATTTACAAAATCCCATTTTCGAAACCGATCGGATCAGCATATGAGTCAATATATGCACATGACTTGGCACTTCGAAATTGCTATATTTGTTATATAACTTCTATTGCTATTACCTTATTGTCAGCCACTGTTTCGGAATGTCGTCGCATGCATATAAATTTTAAATTTTCGGAAATTGAACAATAATAATAAAATTGTGAAATCAATGAACTACGGAAACCTTCAAACAGCGAGTTGATTGAAAAACCAAACCGATTTCGATTTATTGACACAAAGGCCCAGTGATTTTATATGTCCGCACCCACATCAACGATAGCACAGCACACAAAATAATTACTCACGAAACATTGGAAATTGGAATGATCCGGATGTTTGGTTAGCCTGATGGACGATAGTCGATGGTTGATGGCCGATAACAGTTGGTTTTGTTCACATGTTTTTTTTTCTTCATAGATGGTCAGGATAATATATAATATATAATCGTCATTATCGTATTCTTTCAACAATGAAAAAAAAAAGAACAAAAAACTTTTTCACATAAATATATTCGAAAAGGAAATGCGATAACAAATCAAACATGTCCAATGTCCAACGATTCTAATCGTCTATTTTGGGTATTGTGAAGTTTTGAGCCCCCTTAAAGTGAAATGAACTGGTGAAAATAATAATTTTGTGTTTCATTGATAATAAATCGGTCAGCCCGCTCGGCTATTGATCATTCTATTTATCTGTCTTACTTTTTTGTCTGATAATAATAATTAGTCATCGATAATGGGCACATTTGAGTTTCGGTTTGGAACAAATTTAACACGTTCATAATTAAAAGTTAGTCGATAAAAAGACGATTCTCCCAAAAATCCAAAGCTCGGCAATATCCGAAAAAAAACAATTCACCAAAAATCGAACACAAAACTTTTTGAAAACATTGAATCATTTATATATTATATCTTCAGAATTGCTTGCGAGCTTAAAAACTTTTCCATTGGAAGCCACACACACACACACCATCACCATTCATTTTTTCAGCCGTAACGACGACAAACAGTGTGAATGAATGAAATGATTGAATGAAACTTTATCTTTAGATCTATTCAATCTTTCATTTTTAGGGGCAACCATGTCGACTACCTTCTCAGGTGGAGACAGTATTCATTCGATAAACGATTAACAATAATAATTAGTATGATTCATAGGTGGTAATCAGCTATTTTCGGAAACATGTTCAAATATTCAACTTTATCATTAAGTTTTTACATGAACTCAATGACTGTGGACTGTGTACGGCAATGATGACTGGCGCGCTGGATTTGCATAAGCAAACGAATATATATATATTTATAACGTCGATTCCGAGCGAGTTGTTCGTTCAATTCGTTTCTGTGAAATTTGCATTATGAATTTCAGCAATGAATGGCAACAAAACGATTTCGAAATTTATTTTTATTTTATTTTCACGTTTTTTCTTTCGTTTTTCAAACATTCAATTCCTTGTGGGTGGTTGAAGAGTGGAAATTATAACTGTGTTCGTCAACAATTTCCATCAAAGATTTTATCACCGCAGTATTTTCGTAACCTGCATAAGAGTTTTTTTTCCCCTTCAAAATTATGGTCTGTGCGTCAGTTGTTCATTATTCCCTATGACTTCTTACTTTATCCTTCTGTGTACTATTTGTACTCCAATTCACATTACAATCTTCAGTGATTTTTGAATGTAGCCAACATGCACTGTGTCGCATATATGCTGCCTGAATGAATAACCAAAACGAATGAATGCAGAAGATAATAAAATGCGCTTAAATCTATATAATGTCAGGGTTTCTTTCATTCGGTTTTTTGTTTTGCTAGCTTTTTTTTCTTATTTTAAAAAAACTTTTCCTCATTTTCATTTTCCTTACAATTCCGGGCACCGTATATTCAGTCCTTCTCATTTGACATGCTTTTTCATCGGTTTCGTCAGAATTGAGAAAACGTGTTAAAATGTATTTGGCGTTGTTTCAATCACTTTATGCTGCTCTCGACACTCTCAAATCCCAACCCTCACACACAAAGAATCGAGCCGAAGAGTGAAAAATACCTAAAAAATAAAAACAAAAAAACAAGTCCCTTCGCATTTTGTAATGCTTGAGCCGAAGCCCTGAATCTTGTACCCATGCACCGTTATGTATAAATACACAATTTCAACAGGATTAAAATTTAAATGTTCAAGAAGTAAGAAGTATTCACTCTTATCTGTTGTGATGTCGCACCATTTCCACTGTTCATTGTTCGAATGCAATTAATAAAGTAGGATTCGCGTTCGCGTTTCAGTTTGTGTTTTTTCTCATTTTCTTTTTTTTTGTCCATTATTTCTATCATGCGAGAAGAATGCATGAGTAGCATTGAAAGCAACACCGTCAAGTAGATGTTCGTTTGGCACAAGATTCGAAAATAGCGAAAAATTGAAGTCTCAGGTCAAACCCTCCCAAATTTGTAACTAAATGAATAACAAAAGTTAAATTTCCTTATAAAAACGAATAACAAGTACGGATGCTGGGACCTGTTTTCTTTTTGGCGAAAATCGACTCCAACTGATATCAACATACTCAGAATTCATTGAGTATTCTTTTCTTAACTCATAAAACCACCACCAAAAAAAATAATATTCGTAATAAAATAAAAAATAAATCGAAAACAACAAAAAAAACGATAATTCGACTTTGAAAATATATAATCGGAATAATAGAATAATATGTGTTATGGCATTTTTGGGTTTCGGCAATGCACAGTACACCGTACACAGTTCGCATACATAAGTTTTGTTCATATATGCGGATCTAGTGTTTAAATTTGTATTTGGGGAAAATTTGCGCGCAGTTTACGATGAAAATTCAACTTTTAAGATTTGAATTGTGAATGGAATTATTGTCTTTTTGAGTTTTGTCTGTTTTCAATGCAAAGTGTTTTGCAATCAGACATGAAATAGAAACAAAGAGTTTTGTGAAATGTTCACAAATTCATTTGTGTCGATTTTGACATATTCACGACATTGAATTGAATTGAAGGGGTCCATTGTGTAGACGGATCCGGGATCCCTCATATATCATGTTTCATTTTGTATTTTTTGGAATATAAAACGATCCCCATCGCATGTGTAATGTGTAATGTGTAAAAACAAACCGAAAACAACAGATTCTTTCAAAAACTTGTGAATGTCCTCAAATGACTGTTGCTCATTGCTTATTGTTCATGGCTGTTCATGGCTGCCATATACAGCAACTATGTATGTTTTCCATTAACCGTATATGCACGGGTAGAAATTCCGTATGTACGGAGCGTGTGCTAACTGTAGACAAAAGCCTTCAAGGTGGAGCGCTCCTAATGAGGCCGCTCCTAGTTCCGTTTTTTTTTGCAATAGCTTTAGGGAGACGCGTTCCATAAATGTGCGATTTCTATCCCTGCATAAATGCATGAC
The DNA here is from genome assembly GCA_000149185.1 of Mayetiola destructor. Taxonomy (NCBI): domain Eukaryota; kingdom Metazoa; phylum Arthropoda; class Insecta; order Diptera; family Cecidomyiidae; genus Mayetiola; species Mayetiola destructor. The sequence goes on along the minus strand of GL501531.1, from coordinate 194,937 downwards.
AGCAAACTCAAGTCATACATTTTAACTCATTTCATTCGAACTATTTTATGTTAGTCATTCTCTTCCTTCGTTCAATCACTTCCAAATTCTTTTGCAAAGATGCAAAACAACCGTCGAATAAAAACAGACATCGATGAACTCGGTGTGTGTGTGTTCAGAGTAGATTTGAATCGAGAATTTTGCATAGTTTTGTGTATTGTCAGTAGTCAGTAGTCGGTATCAAATGTGCGCCGTATTTATTTGATATGGCAAAAGTTTATTTCGCCATTTTTCTTCTTTTTTTTTGAATTGAGAAGTTTACATCGCACTATAACACCAGCAATATAACTTGAGCTCATTGGAAAAGTTTTTTATTTTATTCACAGGCGCGCTCAAATACACATGCACACACAGTGACAGAGGAAAACTTACAATAAATGGAACTTTGCATTCATTTCTTTGTTTAATAACAATGAAGCAACATAATATCAACATTCACATGCATGAGATTTTTGTAATAGACGAACAACGAACAACAACAAAATTATCCGAAAAAAAGGAATTTAGAAGAAAATTTGAAGCAGCAAACACAGCTCATAATTGCGGTGGAGAGGGGTCGGTTTTCCGTTGGATCTTGGACTTCTCTCTCTCTCGTTTTCGGTAAGTGTAAGTTCTGTAAACCATTTTAATTTTCTACTTTTGCTAACTAAAGTTTTCTTCCACGAATATCGTTCAGCACCGTGTGTTTTTCTTGCTTTTAGGACTCCTCCGTTTTTTTTTCTATGAGCAAAATCCATTCAAAATCTCTTTAATGTTTTTAGTTTCATTTTTTGCATTTTCATTTTATTCCTAAAGTTCAAAACCCATTTTCACTATCTGAATTTCCATATAACAGCCCATTTACATGAATACCCCAAAATAACATTATTATTTGCGTTTTGCCGCACACAAACGAATGCAAGCAATCATTTAAAATGTTTTCGTTTATATTTGGTTGGTGTTTTTTCTGTTTGTTTTTTTGTTGATATTCTTGTCCCATCTTGCCCCATATCAAATATCATTCCACGGCTTAATGAGAATTTCTCTCAATTTCATGATAAATTACACAATTGCTTAGCTAATGCCATTCAATGACAACGAAATTGAATTTCACACGATCGTTTTTGTTTGCGAACTGACTGCCATCCATTTGAAAACTCTTTTGCATGTAAACGTCAACACATTGATTTTACTCCCAATTTATTACAATTATATATTTGCTTTTTTCGGAGTTTTCAATAGAATTTCGTTTGTTTTGTTGGCAACCGTTTGTTTTCACTCCCATTTGGACGTTCGATGCCATAGCAAAAATATAAAAAATATGGTGCACAATTGTACAGTATACATAATCATAAACTGCCAGCAAAAGGCAAACCAACCGAACAATTTGATGCCTCATATTAATGATTACTGTTCCGTGGTACAGCTGAACATTTTGAAATTCCCATTATTCTTTGAATATGAGAGAAAGCGGAAACAATTGAACAAACAAACAACAAAAATACCAAGAGAAACAACCGAAAGACACAAGAGACAAGTCGATAGTTGCATATATGTAGTAGATAGACTACGCTAAGGGACTGGTAAAAGGGCTACAATCAAGCAATTAATGGCAAAATGTTGTGCATATTACAAACCAGAACAAGCGTTTCAATTATTATGTTTATTTGGACGCTTGTCTTCCTTTTTATATCTCTTTTTCTTTTTCGATTGTACACACCGAATAACATGGCCAATGGCGAATGGGTGAGAAATGTTAAAATTGGATGAGAACGATGGATGCCATTGTCGCCTGGCGTATAACCCGAAATTCAATAATATATGTAAAATTGTAACAACAACAACGACAACAACTGCGTAATTGAATTGTATTTACACAATTTGAAAATGTGCAGTGACACACACGTGTACAGTGGCACACACTGGTACATTGTACCATTGCCGACAATCGCAATCGCATATGTATACACAATTATATAAACCAATTGTTCATATTACATATTATGCATTATTCCATTCTATCGCCAGTCAGGGATTCTATCTATATATTTCGAAAACAGCACCATGCACCATTCGTAGCAACCATTATATCAAATAAATAATTGCTTCTTTTTGAAATTAAACATTTCTAATTTCTACACAATCACACAGTCTCTCGCATAATGGAAAAATATTGAAATAGAATTATAACCGAGCAAATATAGAAGTTTAAATGAATGCACGAGAGAGAAGAGTTTGGCTACTCTGATATCCGGGCTAAAATTATACAGGAATTTTTTTTTTTGCTTAAATGAACAAACAAAACCGGAATTTTCTGTTTTTCAGCACCGGGACAAATTATAATTATTATTATTGCGATTGCAAAAAGGCAAAAATACAGCACCACCACCAGCAGGAGTAGTAACAACGATGACTAAATTAAATCGAAATATAAATGTGAATTCACGAAACGAACTGAAAAAAAACCAGTTTTTTTTTTGGTTGTAGCTTGCGCGCGTTCAACGTTCACTCACCCAAAATGCTTCGAACGTTTGAAATTTGGAATATGCTTAGGGGCGCACAACAAAGGACAATTATTATTATAAACTAGTTCGGTCACATTCACACGCACAAACTTGTTGTTTTTCGGTTGAAAATCGCTTTTTCATAAACCATAGATCGATGGAAATCTGCACCATCGCATCGCACATCGTTAATAATTTTCATATTACATCGGTGCTATGTTCTGTGCTGTATGGTACGATACGGTGCGATAGGGTGTGTTGTTTAAAACCTATATGTTTGTTATTTGTAATAATTTGCATTTGGTATGGTCCCATGTGGACAGTTTTCGGAACGGTTGTCAGCAAATCAACCTGTGAAAGTCGTCGAATATATTTGTTATGAATGAATTTGTTCATTCGGAAATCATGCACACAAAATGCTTTTGTTACTAGAAAACAATAAACTATTCGTATATTCTAACAGTTTGAAATGTTGGAAGTTGGAAATGAATGGCAACATAATCTCATTGGGAATCGTCTCTTTTTTTTCTACGTTTGGGCGAAAAATCAACAAATTCATGATCAGTTTATTCGCATTTTATGTGTATTCTTCTATCGTCCTCCTTTTTCGCCACACTTGGAATCAGGCTTGAGCTTCCATTTACGGCGCCGACCCCAAAAACATTTTGCATTCGGCAGTTTATTCATCTTTATTTAGATATTTTATGGATGATAGAAATGAACGTATCCAAGAAAATACGCAACGACAACGCTTGAAATTTCTGGTTATTAAATATTCAACATTATGAAATTTTCCCATCTATGTATACCTATTGAGGTAGGTTGAGTTCAGTTGGTAAAAACATATGTATAATATATATTGTATATTTAGTTGTATAGCCTGATTTTGTCAAAAGCCTGATTTTGTTCAGTTTCCTTTTTGGCAACATTTTGTATAGACAAATTTACCACTCAAACGAATCGATAACGATTTTTAATTTCCGCTTTATATTTATATCGCCCGAACCAAACACAGTGCAATCCAATGCTTGACATTTTTCTTCTCTCGATGGAATCGCTAGTATGGTGCGGATTGGAATGTATATAATTTTTCGACAATTTACCATAAAATTAATATTTATCCAGGGATTCGGTGCGATCATTTTTGTTATTTTCCAACAAACAATTTTAACAATGCAGTATGCAATATTGTGAAATATTGAAATTTCATTAAATTGTAAATTGTACGGATATGCCGATGCCAGTTTTGTTGCCTATTTGCCTGGATTTTGAATATAATGGGCGTATTTTAGATATTTGAATATTGAGAATATTTTGATATTTTGTATTGTAATACATTGTGAATATCGTTGAGTTGATTGCGTTCTTTGTAGGAAAATAATTGGCATGTTGATTGGAAAACGGGATTATTTCCACTGAAAATCTATTCCATAATGTTTCGTAATGGGAAATGATTATGCCAAACATTTAAAACGTGTTTATGTCGAATCAAGTAATCAGTATGTCACTGGGTCTGAAGACAAACCACACACAATGCACACCGACGGTGCTTGTTGCTGCTTTTCGATTTTGTAAAACAAAATACACAACATCATAATCTAAAATGATTAGAGTAATGAAAAAATGAGCTGAACAACAACATACCGCTAAAACTTACAATCAATCAATCAATCAATATTAGTTTCGATAGAAAATTTCACTCCAATAGTGGTAATAGTTAGTTGCAAAAGAAAAAGGAACAGGGAACACATGAAAAGTATGATGCAGGGATATATATATAGTATATCACTACGGTACTGTATTCGTTGAAATGCAACGACAGGCAAATGATTCTCTGCAGAGAGAAGAAATAGACTAAAAAAGATCGTTTCAATAAGAAGAAAATTCATTGTAACGTCTGATGAAGTTGGTGACCAACGATTGGTCATTTGGTTGGCTCTAAGCCCCCAGATTGCTCTCATCATCTCATCATAGACAACAAAAAATGAGAACCCATTCCGTTTCGAATCCGCTTTGAGAATTGGAAAATCTTCAACATGTGCTACTTCAACTATTATTCCGTTTATCGTTTCAATTTTCTGTCCTCTCTCTCTCTCAGCTTGAGACCATCGATTGCAATGTCACAAAGATTTATTATCCAGTGTAATTCGTTCAATGTGTTTTCACTTCGAACGTCCAAGTTCTTTTAGCATAAGTTTAGATTGTTTTCTTTTACTTGGTACGAGTGAAACAATTCTGAAAGTTCTGGACTTTAAATTTACCTCTTTTAAAATAACATTATTCTGCAGTGCAGTATCTCGATGAAAAATGAAAAGGAATCCAGCAATGACGAATCCGGATGGGTGAGTGTTTATAACTTTGGCATAGAGAAGAAAATTGTTTTTCATGCATATTTGCAAATGTAATCCGAATTTTGGGCAATTTTTTCTATACATATGAACATGTTCCATGCTACATCCTTGCTGCAAATTATTATATTCCATTCGAGACTCATTGATGAAATGGATTTCGATTTCTCAAATTTTGATGTTTTGCATTCAAAATTAAATGTATACAAACGAGCGTGAAGCATTTGAAATTTGAAATGCTGAAAATGGAACCAAACAATTGCCAAAATCGACTCAATTGAAAAAGACATTCAATTGATGAACAAATACAACATATTACAATTGTGTACGACACGCAATCACAATCACAATCACAATCATAATAAATTCGATGTGTACACTGTACACTTGAAGCTCGAGTAACCGTGATTTTGAGGTTGGGGAAATGACAAATAGAAATGGAAAGATTATTATTATAACACTTCTGCTCAAATAAACACGTTCACAAGTCCCGAAACGCACGAAAATTCACACAGCTTGGGCGAAAGCTTGGAGATTGGTGACGATGTAACGTATACGAGTGGGATTTATGAACAGAATTGTGTGTGTTCAATAAACAGAAGATGAAATACAATGGAAAATGGAGAAGAATTTTTCGTTCTCATCATTTGCCATACCATTCCCAATGTACATGCATATATATCTCTTGTCAATCTAACAAATGGGCTCAAACACTGAACACCGTATCCTGTGTACATATGCCAAAGCTGAAACTCAATATATTGATGTGTCAAAGACAGAAATTTGCTGACAAAATCGAGACAGAGAGAGAGAGAGAGAATAACAACAGCAACTGACGAAATGAGAATTCACATCGAAATCATGTGGCGCTTACAACAACAAAACTGGGTCGTCGTATATTATCTTTGCGATAATAGATTTTCTGTTCAACGTAAACTGTTTGGTTATATGGATCAATTGAATTGAAAAGAGAAAAATATACTGCGAAGCTGTGCTCAATAGTAGAGGTTGATGTGTGATGCTATTAAACGCATGATTTAAACGATCTTATTCCTGTATGTTTACAATATTATTTGTTCAAGACCGAACATATGCGATTGAATGTGCTAAATTTAGACATCAAACGATACAATATTTGTTTTTTTTTTTGTTTATTACGATCTGACAAAAAAAAATATGTACGAAATATATTCTGATGTGGAAATTTGCAGCTTGATAAGATTAAAATATATCGATCTTTTAATATTCGGCACAAATGCACATTTTGAACAACGTATTAATCATTTATTATTTGAAAAAATGATAACATCTATCCATCTATTGTGACAAACAGCAGTTCTGCCAACAATTTTTCTAATAATATTACAATACTCATTTAATCGATTAAAGTTGTTCGGTTGTTTGTTACACGTGTGTCTTTCTGTTACTTTAAATTTTTCGAACGCAAAACAAATACTTTTCACAAAATCGGGCCGAGCAAAAGAATACATACGCACTCAGATGTGTTTTTTTCAATTGTTGCCTGTCCTCAAAACTCTTCAATGTCGAAAACTGGAGCTGTTCTCGAATAAGAATCGTCAACGTGGATCAAATTCAATTTGATTGTGTCATGACTGATTGTATTTTTCCAATGAATTCACTGTTCGTAATACTTGGTTTTTGTCTCGTATTTGAGTCAATATTATTTGCCGTAAGTAATTTGAAATATGAAATTCTTCTCGGTAAAGTGATTTTTAAAACAAAGATTTTGTGATGCAACGATTGACACAGGTCCATGGAAAACATTTCCAAATTTTATCTGCTGAACTGAGCGCATATGGGGCGAATATCAACGAAGTACTTGAAATACCGACCAAAAGCTATCTCGGGCGAAGCACCACTGGGTTGGTACACGAAGGTTTGTTAATGAAGCCCGTAAATCAGCGGAAAAAAACTTTCTGAAAATTATTGTTTAATCATTCTTGTTGATTAAAACTTTGAATAGGCATACGACGAAATGATTCAAGGCCAGTGGCCGTCAAATTCTTCCGTGGCTGTAAAAATTTTGCTGCGGAACAGGAATACTCCATTTACACGTACCTGAAGGCCATCGAAAATGTAACTGTTGAAAGTTATGGTATTCCTGTTGTATATTACTATGACAATTGGAGGGATTACACTGTCATGGCGATCACCTTGTGCGAGAGAAGTCTTTCTTATCATAAAGATAAACCCACGCTTGTTTTTTATGAACTCGATGTTTTGATTGTTTT
>GL501531.1:161133-181217 GCA_000149185.1 Mayetiola destructor | reverse complement strand
AGAGAGAGAGAGAGAGAGAGAGAGAGAGCAGTGAAGAGCACATTGGTGCTTTGTAAACTTCAAGAATGAAGCAGCTTGAATGCAAAAATTGGTTTAAAACGGAAAATGAAATGAATAGGAAGCAAACGAACGATAAAGAAAAGAGCGCGCCTAACTGCTGAAAACTGGTGGAATAAAGAAAATTGATAGAGACGAGAACTAAGCGAATCGAAAATTTGAAATAGAAAACGAAGAAGAGTCCTGATACAAGGCAGAGAAGCAAGACTAAACCGACAACAACAATTCGAAATATTTGTTGGCAAAGTTTGAAATGTTATCGCGTTGATAGAAAAATTACTGGACTTGTAACGGCATTGTGTGTGTATGTGTGATTTTGAGAGAAAAACTCCTTGGATGAAAATTAAAACAGCAAAAGAAAAAAGCATTCGCCGTGATTGGGAGATGCTTAAAGTTTCTGAATCATTTCGGAACGTAATGCAAAAACCAACTGAGAGCCACAGTGATAGCCAGAGAAAAGTAGATGAAAAACGAAAAAAAAAAAAATTCCAACGAATTTAGATTCAGCACAATTGAATCATTGTTTTGCCTCTACTAAAAATAAATAGTTTAAGATGCAATAGATAAATTGGAATTTGGAATTGCTTCTGGTTTTTCATCTTTTGAAAAAAAAAGAAAAAAAAATGTGTTGTTTTCTTCTGTGTTGTAGGACCTTGCCGTTATTTTTTGAAAACTAAAAAAAAAATAATAATAATAAAGATTTTCATACTTTGGGATTGAGGTTTAATGGGAAAAACCAAAGCACATTGGAGTTTGAAAGAATTTAAAATGAAGGGCTTCGGATTTACGTTTTTTCTTTTGGACAATATCTGATCACTTGAATCGCTATACAGTCTTGGTATGAACGTTTGAACCTAGAACTAGAAAAAGAAGAAGAAGAAGAAGAAGAAAAAGAAGAATCTTCTCTATTGTATTCGATCCGGAATGGATAATGAATTGGGAGTCGAAACAATTGGCACTGATTTGCTTTTGATTCGGTTCCGATCTTGATATTAAATCTGTAGCATATCTTTTCAATAGCCTTTGAATGGCTTTTGTCTCCCATTTCGTCGGTTTTCGTTCTTCTTTTGTTGTCGTTGTCGTTGTCGTTGTTATTATTGTTGGTATTTCACCCATTCTCGACATTGTACTATATAATGAAATGGTGTTGCCTTCAAAAATTGATCTTTATTATGATTCGAATATGGCCATTGCGATTGTTGTGTGACGACATCACACTATTTTTCCTTCATCCATAAGCAATAAGCATCAACACCAACAAAACAAAAAACACACCACTTGTTCAGCTTTTTTTTTTCGCTTCATTTGAATCCGACCATCAATTTCAATCTGATACAATTTTAGGGTATCTTGGATGCCTTCCAACTTCCAACAAACACGCACGCCCAAAAATAACCGCTCAACCGAATGAACACCAACCAAATAAAAGAAACAAAAACCGTTTGCATTGATTTGTGTTCCGTTTAGGTTTTTTTTTAGTGATATTCTCATAAAAGTGCTATCGGTCGGTTCGAAGTGCAAACGGAGTGCAAAATCGGAATGAGCAAAAAAACACCATATCATAATATCCTATCGTGAAAATCGTAAAAGTTGCTTCTGCACATTTTTTGTTCGTCTTCATTTTTCCCTGTTCGCTGGATGTTTGTGTTTTTTCTTCTTCTCCTTCTTCTTTTCATCATATTACGTAGTGCTTATCTTTCAAGCCATTAGACTCTAGTTAGGCCATCAGTCGATATTCGATATATATATATATATATATATATATACATATAATAGTTAGTCTTATACCATACTACATTCCATATTCAATGTCTTTTGGTCCTGGCATTTTGTTTTTTTCCTTTTGATTTCATTCTTTCGATCCACATCGTCGTTCATTTCTTCATTCTTCGTTTGATTTTATTTGGTTGTTCAATGGAAATCTGTAATGCCATTATACAGATATACCAGTTGGTCGTCCAAGTTTAGTACGGTTTCCTTCAAAATGCCTGTTGGCATTCAACCATCAAGAGAGTCAAAGTAGAACAAAAACTACGAGAAGAATGAGTGTAGAAAAATAGGAAGATTTTGTGTATGTAGCGTTTATTCGTTCGTTTGGAAAAAGGAAAAAACGCCATTTGACATCAAACTAAACAAAATGAAAATATCGACATTTTTTGGTTCATAGTTATATGCGAAATGCCGTTTTGGCCAAAACGCAGATATGGAATGAGACTTGAGGAACCAAAAACAAGATATAATTCTCTATATTCATTTCAAATGGGCTTGCCAATGGATAACGCCTGATACGGGCGAATCGTAACGCGAATGATGGTATAATGTGAAATGTGGAAGAAAGCAAGAAACAAAGTAACGCTATCATGTCATAAATCGAATGAAGCGTTATGTGATAAAATGGTTAACGTTCGCATATCCACTAAACAAAACCACACGCAAAATGTGAAGAAAAGAAAAAGAACCCATTAAACTCATCCAGAGAGAATGCGGCACACAATGACATCAAATCAACACCCGGATAACTCGAAACTATGCTGAAACTGAAAATAAATAAATTTTCGATTTTCCAACGAAGAAAAAAAGGAACTAAAAATGACGACGCTGGAGATGACAATGGATCGAAAAACGGCAAATACCGAAAACGAATTATTGAATATAGAAATCGAATATAATCAAATTTGTGTCATTCAAGCAACACATTTCAGGGAATCCAAACTGAATATTTACAACCAATTGAATGGAATACATGCTGAATATGCTCGTGCACCACACGAATCACATATTTTCGGATAAGAGTTGTGATGCGTGAGCATATTTAGCTTCGTCAATTCCTTTTGAGGTGCCATGTGCCATGCCAAGCATCTTCCGATATACACATAATATGATCTGGTGTGTGTTGCGAAAGGAAATTTTCATCAAAACGATAGCGTGCGAGAAAAACGGTAAAATAGAATTGACACATTTCGATGAAGCAATGCAAATTGCAAATTGTACAATATTATTATTGTTCTTTCAATTTCTACAATAGAATTGTATCATACAATTTGGGTATGCATTGTGTATGGTGTTCAATGTTCAATTGCTCCATCGCTTGGTTCATTTCATTTTTTGAAAACCATTTTGAGCATGAAAATTGTAAGAAAATTGGGAAAATTCCATGATAAAATAATTCGTCCAAAGATTGAACTTTTCGAACAACCGCATTCCCGCACACACCATTCACTCCTAATTTTGGTTGGCTTTTAAGCAGTGAAAAGTAAAACGGAAGAGCCAAAGTTAGAGAATAAATGAGGCAGTCTTTTATATTGTTTTCGGAAATGAGCATTAAATTAATGAAATTATGAGGGAAATAATTTCCGAAACATTTTTCCTGATTTGATAATAATATGTTAATATGTCGACATCGAACTTTCGGTTCGATTGAACTCAACTTGTTTCAACTCAATTTTGAAATGCTTCAATGTTTGTTTTGTTGTTGGTTTCATATTATTAAGAGTTTTATGTCTTAAACTATGCATTTCTATTGCATTTTGTCTTCATTATGCCCGAAAAAAAAAACATAGTAATTTGGTGTGAAAATTGATGCACACATTTTGCCCATATTCAAACACTTAAATGACGGGGTGAACTTCATTCGGCGGCTTCAAAAATAGAATAGTCATTTCTTTGCCAAATAAAACCATTACAATCACGAACGATGCATGTATGTGCAATATGCAATGAACTATCTCAAAAACAACAACAGAAAAAGACCCACATGCCAACATGTCGTTCGAAACGTAGGCTCCCCAAAAGAAGGCGAAGAAGAATGAACAATGAACGAGAAACTGTTTTGCAATGCATAGTTTTGAAAAGAATAGAATAAATAAAGATACCGAAAACTCATACTCCGTTTATTCCATATTCGAAACACACATTCACTTCCAATGAGTTAATGAATTATACACGCGATTTATCGCGTGTATCCGTTTTTTAGTGTTTAGTTTATTTTTGCCAATCTTTTCTTTGCCATACCATTGGGCATCGGGATTGCTTATATACGCTAAAATGTTCCATTGTTGTTCTATGGCCAAGTCAAAGCCAGAAGCCCAGACGATGAGACTAGTTATCCATGTACTGGCATTGAGAATTTTAAACAGTGTCGTTGTCGTTGTTGACGTCGTCCGTGCCGGTTATTGTGTGTTGTTATTTTTATTTTATTTCCGTTTTTTGTTACATTCTCTGTGCCTTGAAATGTTTATTCAAATGAAGTCATATATGAAAATCCACCGAATTGTGAGCCACCCATATTGTGTAGGCAAAGGCAAATTGAGATGATAATATTTTGTTTGTTTGGCATTTTTCGAAGTGTGTTTTGCTGCCAAGTGAATATAAGTTGTCTTTTTTCATTTGCAGGAAAACGAGATGAGAATGTCGCCGATAACTGCTTACGACAACAGGAAAGAATTTATACTACTACTACTACTACTCTGTGTATCGCGAAATTGTGTTATTATTATTATTATTATTATTATTATTATTACATATCCATAATAGATATTGTATAGCAACTAGCAACTATTGGCCCTTGGTGTTTTTTGGTGAGTCAGTCTCATCATCAACGACAAAATTTGCTTCAATTGAAATGACTTGAAACTTTCTGCCATTTCCTTTTTTCTGTTTTCGTTTTGCATTTGCAGTAATTCACCGAAGAAAAAAAAACGCGGTCAATTGTGAATACTGTAAAATGTGGTGCAGACCAGTATCCGTGGCCGGCTAGTATACTCAGTTACCAATGTGACAAACTTGCTGATAACTCGATGACATACAGACAAGAGAAGAAAAAATTTTGAATGAGAATTGTTTGTCATTTGGCACGCAGTGTCTCAATCAAAACTGTAATACATTAAACGGGGACTGTGAACTGTATACGTTTGTAGAGAGTTGTTTAGTGTTTCTCTTTTATTTAAGTTGCTACATCCAAATCATGGGTTATCATGTCCTTTGGGTTATTTAGCCGATTTGTCACTTAAGAATGCGGGAAGTGGAGTAGAACGTATTAAACCACTTTCATTTATGTTCTGACATTTCACAAACCAGCAGTTCAATTTCAGCGCTTTTGACTATCGGCTATTTTGGCCTATTGGCTCGGCTATTGACTTTTTTGCATCTTTTTTGTTTAGATCCGAAACATTTTGAGCTTCTAGTTTTTCTGTGTTTTTATGCACTCATTTTATGTGGCGTTCGGTTGAAAAAAAAAGAAAACAACGTGATGAACAATGATCAATGAGTGAAAAAAATCAACCAAGCCTCCCAAATGAGGTGAATTTCCCCTTCAATCGGAATATATCCAATTGTTTTGGTATTTGATGATGATGCCCACATGAATTTTATTTTTTTCTTCCTCTTCGGGCGCCTTTATTCGTTGTCATTAACTTTCGTGACGGTTTCGTCTAGATTTTGATTTCATTGATTGTTGGTAATTTGTGCGTACGGTTTCCGTGGCCAAAATAACATCAACAACTCATCTTTACTTATGGCCATTCGGTTGGTTGAATTTATTTTCACCGCATCATGGTGAACGGTGGAATGGTGAAACCGGAACAAGAAAAAAAGGATTTGAAAAGAAATTAGAACACGAAAAGTTCCAAAATAATAGCAATATTCCATCTGGTTTTGGTTAAATCGTGCCCCGACTTTGTAAAGAGTAGGAAATTTAAAAATATATTTTTTTTTCGCATTGATTCATTATTTCATTCTATTCGAGTTTCTTTCTTTAATTCTCTTCCACACATAAAGTAGAAAGTATTGTTTATGATGCGAGCGCGGTTTTCACTCATAGTTTATAGCTTTGGTGAGCTATCGTGTTATGTTTGCGGTTCGTTAAACAGACGATTCCAGCTATAAACAAAAGCGGTCCCATGAACAAAAAAGAAAAGCCAGCCAACGAGCGAACGCTATCGAGAGTGTCATGATTTTATACAACAATGCGATTTGTTTTTTTCCTTTCGTTTCGTTTTTTTTTTTGTATGGTTTAAATTAATTAAATCATTGACGCACTGTACCCAACCATGCGAGAGCCATACGATTTCGGTTCGAAATGAAATGAAGAAAAAAGGTCTCCATTTTTGCCATTCCGTCCTGTGTTTGAGAACTTTGTGATTATTTTTGCCACAAAAAGAAAATCTTTTTTTCGCGCGTTTCAGATTTTCATGGTGCGCACTATCACGCGAATGCAGCGACGCTTTTGTTTGAAAACATTCAATTGAGAAAAACAGGGACCAAGAGATAAGACCTCATCACAACACTCTTTTTTTATTTCATGTGAAGATATTTTCGTTTTGGTTATTCGGTTCATTGATTCATCTTTAATTTCAAAATGAGAAATCGATCAACTCAAACACATCCCTGCTAATTGAAATGGATGTTGGGAGGTCTTTTATTTGGGAAAAAAAAATATAATAATAATAAAATAAACGAAAGATAACAAAATGTGAAGAGGAAAGAAATTGCGTTGTATTGATGTCTGATATAAGTGAGGAAACGTGTTTATAGCATTTATTCTCATCTTTTGCTTACCATTTGACCATGTGACCATTCATCAATCTGACATGTGACTTTGGTTTTTTTTCCGTTTTCTGTAAAAAAAAGGAGAACAAAACATTGATGATGAGTAAAAGGTTCGTTTTAAGGAGGAAATGATACAAATATATGATAAAAAAAAAGTTTGTCATCAGTCATGGGCACCGAAAAAACTGGCTTAAATCAATGGCATTCTCTTCATGCTCATTCGGCCATGAACTGGAGTACCAAACCAAACTAAGCACTTTTCGGAAATAAATTTGTGCTTCCGGATGACTGAGTGTGAAATAATAATAATAATAATAATAATAATGCCTAATGAATGTAGCCTAATAAATTCGAAACAAAAAAATACGAAAGAAAAAAGATTAATCGACTAAATTGGCCAGTTCGATGGCCCAACTTAACGTATATATGACTGAAACAAGCCAAAGATGGCAAAACAAAAAACAAAATAACTCGGCAAAAGAAAAAAGAAACATTTTCTAATCGAAGTTGAATATCAAGAGTGAATACGAAAGACAGGGATTTGTTTCAATTATGTATCTTTTGTGGACTGGGGACTAGGGATAAAATGCCAAATGCTTGATTGCTTGAATTTTTATAATTCGTTACGATGCTTTTAACATTTAATGAGCCGAACATTAGCACGAGTGGCATCTGGCAAATGATAAAAATTAGCATGGCTTTTTACTGAGTGAAAGAACCGAATATTACTTAAGCCGTATGAAAACTAGCGCATAGATAAAATGAAGATGGAGATGTTATTCTTCAAAATCAGTTTCTTATCCGTCTTTTCGGCAGTGAAAATCAAATGAAACGACGAAACAGCAAATAGCAAAGATTTTTTTCCCTACAAAAATAAAAAAAAAACAAATTGGTTAAAAATCGGAATGTTCAAGGATTGATGCTCGAATCTCTTGAAGAATATTGCCCATTTCCATCATTTTTCGATTTTTTTTTTCGCAGAAATTTTTCATTTCTATTCAATGAAGTATTCCTCATTTTTTTCCACCACGATGGAAACACTGAGGATGAAACGAATGCGCTGAAAGAAAGCAATGAAAGCAGAAGAGAAGGATTTTTTTTTCGGTTTATTTGTCATTATTCGCCATTCCGTTAAATTCGCATAATGCCATAAATCCGCAGCAGTAGTAGCAGCAGCAAAGCATTTTCATTCATTTGAGAATATTTCATACACGATATGAAAACCGTTCAACGAGAGCAATTACAAAATGAGAAAAAAAACGCGCTATGGTTTGATGTGCCAAAGTGAAAAGATCAACGGAATATCCGGAGCAAACGAATCAAAAATCATAAGAAAAAACGAAAAAATGAATAAAAGAAAACCTTTTGATTCCCGGCTTTCTCGACATTCCTGACATTCTCGACATTCTGTTTTCTTTCTTCGACACATTTTTCATTTTGAATGGCTTTGCAATGAATTTGGCTCTATGTGTGTGGTGGTTGGTGGTGTAGTGATTGTTGTGCGGTGAACAATACACAACGATGAGACCATTTCATTCATTCGCATTTTTCACTAATTTGCCCAAGAGTAAAAAGTTATACTATTTGATGAAAAGAATAATAAGCACGAAAAATGGAATGAAATGGTATAGATTTGAAAATGGAAATGCAATGACGATCAACCAAACAACCAACCGACAATGCTCCCAAGAATGACTGAATGTTATAACGAGCTATAAAATTCATAGTAAATTTGTAAAATTAATGAGAAGAACCAAAAATCAAGAGAAGAATGAGACATTACATAATTTTTAATCTTCAGCAACTTAAAATGGTTTCTTGCCCCTTTTGTTGTTTGCAATATATATTCTCTTTGTTATTCAAGTTTCATATTTTCGATTATACTGTTATGGGTGCTTTAGTCTCAAAATGCTATCGAGAATACCGACTATCTACGAATTGTACTTTCTTGCACTTGGCACAGATAAAAACAAAAAACGAAAATCATTCGTTATTTTTAGGTTCCTTTTGCTCGAACGTGATTCTTTCCTTTGGATCCCAGTCATTCGGCAGGCGAATAGTATAAAGGCGACTGCATTGCACCTAGCCTGAATGTATTTCACAATGAAATGGGACGATGGGAATAGGGAAATTTTCGGTTTTTAAGTGAATAGGATATGGATGATAAGTGCTTTATTTCTTCTCTATCAGCCTTCTTTTTCTGTCTATCTCTCATTCCTGCACAGTATTTTCAGTATTTATGTTCCGGCATTTAAAGTCCTTTTCATATCTCAAAATCAGTCTTTTCGAACTCTTTTGCGCCAAATTTTCTTTAAATACGGTATTTTTGAGTCTATTCCATTTTCAATCTTTATTTTCAAACTGGAAACTGTTAAGTCTGCAAAATGTTGAAAAATTTATTTTAGGATTTGTTCTAACGAAGTAATCATCCATAGGCCATTGCATAGACATTCTATGAATTGCTTCAGAGAGATCAAATTATTACCATTTAGATAAACAAAAATTGTCCGCTTTTATTATTATTCCCCTTTTTTTATACGTTTTTGCGTTTTCTCTTTCTTTTCCTTGGTTCCGGAATTTTTCTTGTCGGTTTGGCTATTAAAGCCCAACCTCCATCTCTTTGCGTACAATGGAGCAATATATGTAGCCCAGTAAGGCAATGGTTAGACAAACCAAGTTGAATAATAATATAAGAGCGAAGCTTATTTTGTTGTTTACAGTTATTTCCCAAACGACAATTTTCCCATATGAGTTTATGATACAAATTAAGACTTGCGTATAACAAAGGCGATTACATACAAATCGCATGCAAAAGAAAAGCGAGAAAAACCATGATATACCCAAAATATAATACAACGGCAACAATAAGAAGCATAAAAGAAAGAAAAAAAGACACAGGCAACCAATTGCCAATTGATATGTTTGTTATTGTTGCAGCGGAGAAATGTACAATAAGCTGAAATGCCTACAAATTCATTCATTTGGTCAGATTATAATGTTTCTTTTCACAGTTGATTTCGATTTGGTCGATATCGGTCGTTGGAACTCGTCATGCACTTTATTACTATTATTCTTCATTTTTTCCCTCGTTCATGTACTTCTGTTCTCGACAATCAAAAACCTTCATCTCGAGCAACTCAAGTGCCATGTGGAATTGCGTAATTTTCACACAAACGCTTTTCGAGAGTGGTTTTTCATCATGCGGTTGACCAATGAAAATGCCAGCCAAGTCAGGTTGTTTAATAAGTAATAGTGGCTAATGTGCATCGAATAACGGTCGAGCATTTCCGATAACAGAATGGCATTCATTCACATCAACATGAGCACCAGCAAAAATCGAAACCAGAAACCTAATCGTAAATGAGCCGAAGACCAATTGCCCGAACCATATTAAGATATCAACTGAATTGCACACATTACTGGCTATATAATATGGTGCATCTAATCAATGCTCAACCATCAGCCACATCACAATAAAAGAAAACCAAAAAAAAAAAAAAAAATACATTCGATTTCAACCGAATTATCTGTTGGGGATTTCGAAATGGCATCGTTTGATACCCAGTATCAAGTTTCGTTCGTCCTTCATTTTTATTTTAAATGAAGAGTAGTGGCTATAAGCCATAACCATGAAATGATGGCACAATCGGTTCTTAGTTCTAGGAAAATCAATAGCAAGAAATCATCAAATAATTTTCTAGCTGTATGTATGATGTCACTCTCATGCCCATCGCTTGCCATCGATTCGAATGGCGAATGGGATGAATGATGAATGAATGTTATGAAGAAGGGCGAACAAGATATTAACGATTATACCAATTATATGTGTTCCGAACAAAATTGCCTTGGTTAATTGCCGGTATATTATATATTTTGCACCAAATTTCCATCGATAGCGAATTCTATTTGTTTTTCTATTGTCTGTTTCTCTTTACCCTTTTGGGTTCTGGCAAATTTTCGTTTCGATTTAAGTATATAGATTTCTTCTCAAGACTTAATTTAAAAAATAAGATTATTTTCGACCCAAAACCTTTCCACCGAGTTTCGTATTTGCATTGTGTACGTACAACCTTTGAATGATATGAAAATCTTAGGTGAATGCAAACCAGACCCAAAAAAGATCTAATTTATACTTGAATTCAAGCATTTATTAAACGAATCCATAATTTGTGTGTATTTACACGCTATGAAAATCGCATTTGGTCATTCGTGCGATTGAACACAGTCATCGTTGTCGTCGTCATCGAGTTTTTTTTTTTGTATCTTTTTGGTCAACCCGTCATAGTCTCAAGTCTTGAGTTTCATAACTCAACGAATGCGAGAGTCGGATAAAATAAAAAACCAACCACACACCATGCACACTTACACGAATAATAATTTTCTATTTGACGAAACCAAATGTAAGACTCAAAAGAAGATCCGTTTTCTCATCGACATTCATTCATTCACTCGGTCTCGGTCGTTCGTTCAGGTTTTTTTTCTACTATATTTTTTTTTCATTTTTCATCCATAAATGTGCCCGTACTTCACTCAATTTGTCTCCAGCTTATGGTTAAATTATGCACGAAATACAATTCCGGTCAATTTCAAGTGAACGTGTACCTTTTGCCTTTTAATGAAATTGGGAAAACAAACGAGATTATTGTTGCTTGTTTGATATTTTCATTCGGTTTTTCTACAGATTGGTTTTTTTTCTCGTCGATTTCTATTCGTTTTGTTCGTTTTGTCAGTTCGATTTGGTTTCTTGAATGAGAGAGCTGGGCATGGAATTTTTCAGATTTTGATTATTGTCATCTGTGAAACGTGAAATTCAATTGATTACTTGTATATTGCGTTTCATTGTCTGTTGTTCGTTGTCCGTATTGTTAGTTCCGTTCGTTTTCCGTATGAATTTATAGACTTTGAGCGGTAGATGGTGGATGGTATATGGTAGATGATAGATGTGTGCATGTGTGGTTCGTATTTTGATCATAATAATCGAAAATCGAACGGTATTCCGTATAGTTACAAGCCGAACAAAGCACCAAGCAGCTGACATTCAAAAAGTTATTGAAATATTTTCATTCATTCGATTTTCTTCATCATCCATTCCAGCAACATCATCTTTTTTGCTAAATCAAATGACATTAGTAGGTATTGCGACCATTCCAAACCAAACAATTTCTATCTTCAGGTTTGTCGTGTTTGAAACATTCTTTGGTCACATCTCACATCCCATACAAAATACTACAAAATTTGTTGCAATGAGAGAGAAATAAAGAAAAAGACATGAAGAATATTGTGAAAACGTGTGGCAATTGAACGACGTGCTAAAGGCAGGAAAAGTAGCCCAATAGTGATAATAAATTCTTGTGCATTCTCTATGTGCCCTATGTTCTCGATATCTCACTCTCGGCTTTTAGGCTCTCTCTCTCTCTTTTTCTCTCCCTCTCTCTGTCTTTTTGCAATATTAATATGATTTATTTACAAGTCATTCATTTTTCATTTCGGCTAGTATCTCATATAGTGGTGTCTCTACGCTTGCTGCTCAATGCTCATTTAATATTTGCTCGATTACTCTGTTCAAATTTCATTTCATGTATATGCATGATCATTTAAACGTTTCCATTTGCACATTTGTCCGAATGTCCGAATGTCGAAGCATATTTTGAACAGATATAAAATTTTCTCTCCCTATCGACTGGACGGTTGTCGCTACACAGTACTGTATAATGATATTATTTCATGAAAATATTATATTTCGTAATGCTATGGTGATTTGGGTGAATGCCGCTGCCAAAGTGAGGTGAAATCCAAATACCATACATAACTTTCATATACGAAATGAATCTTTCAACATATAAAGTATAAAGGCCAATATATGTATTATTTGTGACCGATGACCAAAAAGACCAAAATGTCCGCAAAAATACCAGAAAAAATTATCCTACGAAACGGAAAAGACAAAATGAGGGGCCAGCCAACAATAGCAAAGAACTAAATGTGCCATGAAAATTGAACGAATAATTTTCATAATGTAAAAAAAATCACAATCAGTCATCAAAATCAACCCATTACATGATGGGTTCGTTCATTTCAATTATTTTATCATTATTATGATTTTATTTATTGCAATTGTATATCAAAGAAAATACGGAATTTTCAGTGTCGGCTTTTGATTTAAAATTATTTTTGTTTCTGATTCCTTGTGTGATGTTTATATTCTAGGAAAATGTTGACGCATTCAATGGAAATTACCGGAATTGCTACCGGAATAATAATGAATAATAAATAATAACCAGCATCGAAAATTTTTCGTTGGAAATAAATAATAGTAATTTTCAATGTTCAAACGATAATAAAATTTATGTATGCAGTATGCATAACAGCATTTGTATGAGAATCGACGAATCTGAAAGCTGAACAGCCCGACGATAACCGTTTTCATTCACATCAAATCGAAATATAGTTGAAAATGGATCCAGAATGGGACCACAGTGTTATAAATAATAATCACTTGAAAATCTTTTGGTCATAACCAAACCACAAAAATCATATCGATAAATGGCTATTAAAAGTATTAAAGATGTCCAACACTGTGAATACCCTCCAACATTCAATTTATCTATTTTTAATGTTCAATGTTAAATATACTTCATGTATGAATGATATGCCATAGCCGATTGGAGATTCAAAGGCTTTTTCAGGTGTTTATGGAATATCAGCTTGATTTCGAATGCAAAGAACATTTTCAATGCGTTGAGTAGCAATATGGTCTTTGTGTGTTAATACACATCAATAGAAATTTAAACATTTTTTGGTTGTGGCCAATGGCTGGACTAGGCTCTTCATTCGTTTATAAATGGATTTTTGAATACTATAAGCTATAGCATCGTATTTAATTCATAAAATTTCAACTATTTATATTCATAGGGCCATAAATATAATATACAGTGCATACACAAAAGAGCACAGTTTTTGATTGTTTTCATTTTTATCCCACACAAATGGAAGCACTAGCAATGGCATACACGCATCAGGCATTGGTGACGACGACCATCAAAACCATATACGGGAAAACGCAATGGACCGAAATCATATAATAGGCAAATAATACATTATGTTTGTGATAATACACATTATTTTGATATCGCGGCGCGTTCAATTTTTTCGATTCGATTCGATTTTATTTTATTTGGTTGTGAAACTCAATAGTTTGGTTTTCGGTAGCTCAGGAAGAACTTTGTATGTTCTATGTTATGTGCGTTATTACCATAACGCTGAATGATAGTCTCTTTCTATCTCTCTTTCCACTTTCGTTAAATTATTGTATCGTTGCTGTTGTTGTTGTTGGTCACAGTTTCATTTCTTTCCACTTCGTTTGATTCGATTTTGTGTATATGCGATGGAAAAATATTTATCGGTTTCCGACACTATGCCAAACCAGACCAAACCAGCCAGCCGTTCAGGAGACATACACGGCAAACACAGTGTACATTGTACATGACATATACAAATATGTACCATAAACATCATAAAAAGACATTTTCACATCGGTAAAATTGATTTTTTATTTTGTTAAATATTTCACAAACAAATTCGATGGAACGGTGAAATTGGCACCATCATCGGAAACCGAATGAAACGACATAAAAAAAGAGCAATAACAATAAGAAAAGTGGAAAAATATTTGTGGTTTTTCATTACATTTTTTTCGTTCATTCGATTGACAATAATAACAATACAATATAATAATATTACCAATTTACAATGGACATTGGGCAGTTCATTGATTATTATAATTTATATGATTCATTATTTATTCAGTGTGTTACGTAATTGGTTCAGTTTTGCTGAAAATTTATAATTTGCCGTCTGATTGATTTATAAATCTGATTAGCCTTTTTGTGGTTTCAATTGTTTGGTCGCCCCTTGAACCAAACCGAATATAACCTTATACATGATTTTATATTGCTTTTTGCTTTATTTATTTAACTGCAACATTTTTGAAAATGTGTGCTGTCTTATTCATTGTGTGTGAAAATGGTGGTTAATTCCACGACTGACCGATTTTATGAATAAATAAAAACTAGACTGGATGCGAAAAATCTATGCTCATGCCGTATCGGCTATCCTATTGATAATATCGAATTTAGTTATGTGTTTGTGACTGTGTATTGTATTTGACCCGTTGAAAATTCCTTTTTTCGATAATGATAGCAATCCTCTGATTTTGTATTCAATAATAATTTCATCTGAATTATTGTTTTCGAACATTATTATTATTCTGGCATTTAATTCAAAAATAAGGCTCCATTTGCAATCGATGGACATTTTTTTTTCTTTTTTGTTATTTAATTATTCGAAACTAATTCGATCGTGTTTCCAGGAAGAATTATTATTCATATTTCACAGATTATTGTGCACTGCACATTGCACATTGCACAAACATACACCAACACAATGAAACCAATTAGCAGGGAGAAATGCAACGGGTGACGAGGAAAATAACGATTCGCAAATCATTAAAATATTTGTGGTTTTTGTTTTTCGTACGTTTCATCATAATGATTCATTATTTATTATATTTTTTTTCATTTCATAATATTTTTTTTGTGTTATTTGTATTTATTTGTATTTTCCTTATTTTTGCTCATTAATCCCGGTAAATGACACAACGATTAAGCGATTCCAAATGAATTAAAAGCACTTAAAAGCGACACGGAAAACGGACAAAAATGTGCCTCAGTGATGAAAAATGTGCCTAATCGTCGAATATGATCCAGATCGTAATAAAAACTTGAGAGATGGAAAGATTTTTGTACGGGGCGAATGTGAAAGGGAAAATTGGCGAAACTGGCAAATGGGGTCTTCGAATTCTGTGTTGTACGCATATATTGAGCTGTAAATATGAAAACTAAACAACAGCATCAAGTAGCAAACAGCAAACCCTGCATAGCATGCTCAGTACATAAATTTGTGCATTATTTTGAGCGAAGTATGAAAGCAAAAATATTTTTGCTCTGTATATTTCTCTGCTCAAATAGCAAATGCAAAGCTTCAATTAATATTAATGATGACTGATTACCGATTTGATGATGAAAAGATCCTCATAATTTTTAATGAGACCAACCAAGCTGACTGAATGAGTGTGTGAGTGACTGAGTGAACGCATGAACCATTTTCCATGGGTTCCCCATTTTCGTACAAAGCAAACCAATTCACAGATTCAAGCAATGAAACTCAGTTCCCAGTAGGAGCCTTTAGATTTATGCATAACGAACGAACGAACGAATTTGAATTCGAATTTGACGAATGGATGAATGATGTTGGAAAATGGATTTTTAGTTGAAGGCAAAATTCGAGCGACAACTGTTACAGTGGCTGTGATTGTAAATTATGTAAATGAAATTCCCATGTTCCTGATTCATCAATTGTTCACTCAGCCCAGCAATGGCCATGATGGCCATAATGTACATGATGCGATTTGGTCCGTTGATGGAATGCAAGAAATTCGATTGACATATGAAGTTTTTTTTTTCTTCTTCTTCAGAGATTCCAAATCGTATTCTGTTTGGAGTGACACGATCAATAATACACGACAAATGGTGAGAACCGTTCGGGATTGAAAAGAATAAAAAAAAGCACGGAATTCTTTCATAAATAAATAATAGGAATAATAATAATCAATTCCAATTTCAATGTAAGAGGAATAAGAGTTTGAGAATTTCGGAAAGAATTGAAAAGAATGTGCTGTGTATGTGCGTTGCTGTTTGCTGCCTTGTAAAAAATAATAGCTGTAAAAACCGCACATCCAGCACACAACAATATCGGAAAATCCAAAAAAAAGAACGAAAAAAAAGAAGAAGAATTCATTTCACTTCAAACTTCAAACATCGTCATCGCCGTCGCCTTTTCATTCTTCAAACTTCGAATGAGATTTTTGTTTTTGAGAAATTCGTTATTGTGCTGCGTACATCATTTCTTTCATCGGTTCCAACAAAGAAATAAACAAATGAATTGGTCGAAGAAGAAAAAGAAGAATAATAAGAAGAAAAATGTAAATGAAAAACGTGATTCCTTTTATAAAATAAAACATGCACGCACACGCATATGGTCGGGTCGGACTCTATACAATCACACCGGTACCGACACATTCATGGTTTGATTTTTTTCTTCTTTTCATTCGAATTTCGTGCATTCTGTTCCTCTCG
The DNA here is from genome assembly GCA_000149185.1 of Mayetiola destructor. Taxonomy (NCBI): domain Eukaryota; kingdom Metazoa; phylum Arthropoda; class Insecta; order Diptera; family Cecidomyiidae; genus Mayetiola; species Mayetiola destructor. The sequence continues at coordinate 164,421 of GL501531.1, read as the reverse complement.
TCTCTCGTGTCAAAGCCAAAACACGAAAATTATTATCAAACAGAACACCACAACAATATCCAAGAATGGATCGAAAAAAAGAATGAACGAAAAATGAGAGGAGAAAAAACCCAAAAAAAAACTCAAATATAAAGCATTGACAACAACTGGTGATTTTTCATATGTAGTATAATAAAATATTTCTTTCTGAATATAATATCATGTGTTTCATTTTTATTCCATTCAATTCACACGAAATACCAAATGATTTGGCAGCAGTCAGCACTTTGCAGTGCTTTGCACAAAAAGGGATTCTTTCACTTTTTCTATCTTATTTTTCTTTCGTTCTCCCACGATGAATATGCGATCGTCGATCGATCGTTCTTTTATGAAATCATAATAAACCATTTTGCCATTTGGCATTTTTGAGCGGTGCGTGTGGACCCGATTCCATTTCATTGTTGTGTATTTGTTGTCGATATCGACGTCAAAAGTTTCTTTTTTTTTTCTGGAGAAACGGTAAACGATAATAACAATAATAATAAACTCCTTTCTCAGTAAAATTGCTTGAATCGGTTGGTGATGATTATGATGAGTGAAAGAAGTATAGTACATACTATACAGTGTGTAACTCGATCAATCGTTTGTACTTAATATTTGACAACCGAGCCAAATGAATCAATATCCATTTTCAAAATTATAATAATGGTTAACTTGAGTGCGGGAAAAGCAAAAAAGAGAGAAGCAAAAATCAAAATGAAATTGTCACACAAACGAACGTACAGCGAAGGGTCTTTTATCGTCCCCTAATCAGATACTCTCTCTTTCTCTCTCTCTCTTTCTCCCTCTCTCTCTCTCTCTCTTTCTCTGTCTGTCTGTCTCTCGAATACTCATATCATTTAAATTGAAACTGAAATTATCTTAATTGCACAATATTGTATTTGGTTTTTGGTAATACAAAACAAAGAAGAAGAATAAAGAAAACCGCATTGGTTAAATTGTGGCTCAGTTCATTGAACACAGCAGAATAGAGCCGAGCAGAAAGCACCATCAGGTCAATATTTTGGCAATGATATTATTTGATAAAGGGAAATCAATCGATGGCTGTTTGAATTTCATTTTAAGTGTTTCGATCGAAACAACGTCTGTTCGAAGACCATACACTTTTTTTCTTTTAACTTGTTTAATATTCAACTTTGGTAGACAATATGACTGACTAACTGAAACTGAACATAAAAATTGTGAAATAAAAAACTATCGAAATTCAATAATCATAAAAAAGAATGTGTTTTGCATGTACCCTGTACCCATGTTATGCGCGCACGATCGAATTTTGTTATGCACTGACTGGTAGCATATGCAACAAACGTACATAATATGTCGAACGGTCGAACAACACATTGAGAACAAATCGCTTCAGTGCAACTGAATGGGAAATGAAAACTTTAATCGAATAATAAATAATGGAAAATAATCGTTTGCATTCGGTTAGCAGTTAGCAGTGGCAGTGGCAGAGACAAACAGAGATACAACCGATAACAGCGATATCAAAGCTATGTACAGTTTGAAACGATGTCAAATATAAAATACAAACCAAATGGACGAGAGACCCAACAAAACGGAATGGAATCGAAAAAGGAAGCGAGAAAAAAACTACGAATAAAAGAATTCAACTTTCAATTCTATCATTTCATATTCAAACATTGAAGTATCATATCATCGTTTAAATATGGTTCGATTGTTGAACATGCATGTTATATTTGATAACGGTCCAAATGCGCGCAACCATTGGCCAGGTTTCAATTTAATCACATCAAATATTAGAAAAAAGACATGATATTGTCAATTCAGATGAGACGGAAATCAGGAGGACAAAAAAAAACGAAACGAATACATTTTGAATGGTGAATAAGGTATAATTATGTATATCGATATATTTCATTTGGAGTTCTGAGTGAATTTAGAAAATGGTTTATTTTTTCGTTTTAGTTAAATGTCACATCGGATTATTGTATTTATTTTTTCCATTCTTACCATTTGCCTATGCTATACATGTATTATATCGATAGCTATCGATAGATAGTCAATAAATAGATAGATTTCAATTTATGATGATATTGAGCCGTTTGCATTTTATTATCATCATATGTATTTTTCATTGTTTCTTCTTTTTTTTTTCATGTGCGCAGCCTTCCATTTTCTGTCTCAATTTTCTATTGTGTTCTGATCATTTGTCATTTTCCATAATATCGTTTTCTTTCTTCAATGTTTTTGTTTCAGAAAGAACGAGGTGTAGAAGGGAAAGACGAGGCGATTTAGTTTCAATATAGTAATTTTACCTGTTTCTTCTGCTGTGCAATGGCTTAATGTTAAATGAAGTGAAAAATAGAAAAAGTGCCGAATTGTGTTGAGCCAAAGACCCAAAGCCGAAGCCCAAGCCCAAATCGTAGCTTTGTCAGGCTGAAGTCTATTACATCGACAAAGAAAAGAAAAAAAGATAGAGATAAATCGATAATATAAAACGCACAAAATTCGAAGATTTCCAAATGCAACGAATCGTTTGGAATGGAATGAATTAACATAGAAAGGAAAAGAGAAGGCAGGCGAAGGGAAAAGGTTAAAAGTTTGTTTACATATAAAACAGTATGAGGCGAACATTAAACCAAACCAATTGGAAGTAAACGAATCGATGAACCAAATATTATAAAAGGAATACAGAACAAAAAAATAATCGATATAAACGATAAATGCCGAGGTTTTCTTAAAGAAAAATTGAGGAAAGGAAATAACAATATAATAAAAGTAAATTTCCTAAAATTCAGATTCTAAATATAATAATAGAAACAGCACTGCACACGATGAACGAACGAACAGTTGAAAAGTTTTCAGCAACGGGGGGCAAATATGTAGGTTCCAACAAGGACCTAGAGCCAAAAATCAAAGATCAGGCAACGCTTTAAAATGGTTGCTGAACAGAAAAGTGCCATAGCAGCAGCGCAATAAAACGTTTCCATTCGAATATTTAGAGCAAACATCACCAGAAGTTGAAAAAAAAATACCATTTCAGGTAGAGATTTAGAACTTCTCTTTAATCATGTTGTTGTCCTTTATGGCCCCTGTTAGTTGCAGTCGATCTCATTTCGACAGATTTTGTGTATTTTTTCTCTATATTTCGATTTTAATCTTTACATCAAATTGGATGTAGTTAACGAAGCGTGTACAAGAACAGAGTTTATTTGCGCATTCACACATACACATACACACACACACACACACACACACACACACACACACACGTAGACAGATATA
>GL501531.1:135723-158264 GCA_000149185.1 Mayetiola destructor | reverse complement strand
TTCTTCTTCTCTCTCTCTCTCTCTCTCTCTCTCTCTCTCTCTTCTTCTCTCTCTCTCTCTCTCTCTTTCTTGTCCTTTTGCTTTATTATTTCTTATTTAATTTCGGAGTGCTGTGGTCCTCGCCGCATGATGTATCTTTCCAAATGAATTCAATTTAAACACTTTGCATAGCAAACGTTTTATCACCCATTTAGTCTATTCGCTTTTGTCTTCAAATGCTTTTTGAGAATATTTTTTACTTCACTTAATTCGAAAACAAATATAACAATAATATAAAAACTTAAAATCTGTTAGATTTCAACGGTGGACTTTGTGTGCCATCAAATCGCCGTTCGGCATTCGGTATTCGGCATTTAGTATGTTTAGTTTGTTTTTCTCATAAACTTTGATCTTTTTCTATTTCGATTTTTGATTCGCTTCTTTCCCTTTGTCCATAATAATGCATGCATCAACGCCCGGTTATTTGAATTTTCTCAGATTTTGTTGGTATTTTTATTATATTGTTACGATTTAGATTTAATACATAAATGGTGTTCGGTCGGGTCGAGCATTTTAGTCAGCCCGTGTGTTAATAAGTGTGTGCTTGCTTTTGAAAATAAGGAAAAGTGAAAGATAATTCTATATATTTTATATTCCCGGCTTTTCTATTCACAGCAAACCATTCAAAAAATAAAAAATAAAAAGAATCAACCACAAAAACGACCCGTATCTTTCGGGAGGCAGTTCTCATTTCATATATCTCATTCTATATTATAATAATCATACACAAATCATATTCATGTATTATGTTATGCACTATGCACTATGCGGAAGTTTCTGAATGCCCAGACTGAGGTTTTAAACGAAGCGATATATACTTAGTATGTAAACAACGTAATTTTTTTTTTGAATATTTGTGGAAAAAGAAGAGAATGAAAAAGAATGAAAAAAGCAACAATACAATAATCATAAATAGATAAATGACATTGGTGTTGCTGCCGTTGCTCGGCATTCGAAAAATTCTTCAAATGGATTTTTATTTGAATTCGAAAACAAAACAACAACAAAAAAAAAGTGGAATTGGACAAGCACAAATGGCAATGGATTTGCTTTTATTTCAGATGTCTGAGCCGGCACTCTCGCATATGAACCATTCAATTCCATTTCATTTTCATTTCCATTAACCATTTAATTTTTGAAAATGAATGGTGTGAAATGACGATCTAAAAGAATGTGCATTATTTTAGTGCAAAGACTCAAATAAAAACGATCCGAGCTCCGAACAAATTGAATATATTTCTATTTATACAAACAATGAAATGAATTGAATAGACCAAACCATGATGATGATGAAGAAGAAATAAAAGGCAGACAATTCGAAAGAAAAATGCACCATTCCATCGAAATGTAAGAATTGTGTGAGTGAGTCACAAAGAGGCTCTAAAAGCCTCCCAAAAATAATACATATTCTAAAAATTGATGGAATTATTGAAAAATAAAATAAATAAATAAATGAAGAAGAAAAAAAGGCGATAAACGAATGTATATGACACATTTTCGGAAACAAAAACGCTCTATCTAGCAGTTGCATTAAGTTTGAGGTTTGAAGGCGCTCGGCGGTTTTCAGTTGACTTTTTCGATAAACTGTGCGTTTTTAAAGATGAAAAGGCGGTAGATAAATGTCAATAATAATATAAAAAAGCATATTAAAGGAATGTTCCATGCTCGCTGTTCACCATTGCCAAGGATTCAGAGATATTGTAGTTTTGTATTTATTTTTCGTTTGCCGTCATTTTTTTTTTTCTTCGTGTCTCTCTCTCGTTCGACATGTACCGGCATGAAAATGCGGCACAAGACGAAATTCAGTCTTTTTTACACACATATACGAAACAAACATAGCCTATAGAGGGCACACAGAAAGAGAGTGTGATTGAGATTGGGGCAGACAAAACATTGAAATATGAGATTATTCGATATAATTCCATTCTAAATTCCTCTGTTTCGGTGTCAGCCGTATTTCTATTGGTCTGTGTTGCTCTGTCATTCTCATTGCAGCCATTCCTGTGGCATAGTATGAAAATATCGAATTAAAATCTTTATTCAATAAGATATTCAATGTATCGTTAAGATGAGAATACATTTCTCATTCCTCATTTAATTTTTCATTTTTTTCCATTTGAAAATTTATGAGCAATTTAATTGGTTTTTTGTTGCTGTAGTTATTGGTGCCATGTCATCCATATGGATCGAATATAAATGGTTAATACTCAATTTTGAGCTCTTATTCAATTCATTGATGCGTAAATCACACATTGGACTAACAATTCCCTGCATCTTCTTAAGTTTTCCTTGATCATTCGAATTCAACGATGACGACAATGATTTATGGTTAGTTCTTATTCTATTTTGGATGGAAGCGGGTTTCGAGGCTCTAAATCATTTTTCTTCATCCTTGTTGATTCATGAATTCCAGCCATTTGTTTAATAAAATCTCGATAAATGAATGAAGATCGAAAAATTCAACCCTAATCCGAAATGCATATGTATTTCTGTTTCGCATCCATATATGCCCGTTGGCCGTTGACAATTATTATTATAAGAGACTGGGAAAAAACTTTGTTTATTTGAAAACAAATCATAATTTTCCCTATACCATACTTGAGAATATCAACTGATGTGTTTAGCAAAAATAGAAAGTGAAAACTGAAGAGAAATTGTGAAGAAAAAAGAACTGCCATTCAGCAACATTCAGCCCATCCCTTTCGATTATTATTTTATTATTTATTTATTAATCCATGGATTTTTCAATTGCCCTTCGCTCTCTCTTTATCTCGGGCTCATCCATTCATTCAGTTTGGATTGAAACGCAATAATCAAATACAATGAGATGAATTTAACGACGAAAATGACACACAATGAAACAGAATTATTGATGACATTTAACCGAACGTAGTTGTAGATTTTGCCATGAATTTGCATTGGTTACTGGCTTCATTTTTTTTTTGTATGGCAGATGATATGAAGATTTTCCTTTTTTCAATTCTATGAAATAGAATTATAAATTGTAATGAAATTGAATAGAATATATACAATGAAGCATCTCGTTGTTACGCCATTTACCCGATTACCGATTGCCGATTGCCGATTATATAAATAATAAGTGCAATTCATTCAAAACAATTCGTTGCTTGTTGTTTTTGTTTATTTATTTATGTCATCTATGGTCGTTGTTGTGCCATTGGTGTTGTGATTGACTACTACGAATTGAATACTATGAAAATATGAATACCCATAGCAAATAATGGATTCAGTGAAGGAAAAATCAGTGGCACCATTCAAAATGAACCATAAAAATATGGTGAGAGTGTGTACGGGTATGTGACACAACGTGAGGCTCGTTTAGCCTTTTGTCTGCGAACATTCATTCGTTCATATTCTTCTTTCAGCAGCCTTTTTTCTGCTACCCCTGCTGATCCTGCTGCTTTCAATAGCATACGTGGTGTCATCCTATTTACCCGTTATACAGAAAAGTATATTCTAATTTCAATGTGTTTACAATTTTACCGAAATGGCTCCTTTGGCCATTTGGTGGACCGTAGCAATTTAGCCGAACCATACATGATTGTCATTGAAATAACTCTTGCATATACCATGCAAAATGTTGTCCATTCGTTTTTCCACCTCTTTTTCTCTTCGGTTTCGTTCATTTATTCACTCGATTTGGTCATTTGATGTAACTCTTCGCATTACCCATGCAACAATTGTTTTAATTTTTACATTTTCATATTTTCTTTTTTCTTGTAATTTCGCCTTGGCCTCAAACAAATACATACATACTGCTTTTTTCTGCTTTTTTGTAATGTTTTATTTTTTGTCTACGATTTGGACAACTGATCGTCGTTTCGAAATACACTTTTTGCTCTTAGAATTTATGCATTGCAAATTTACAATACAATATGTGGAAAGAGTGGTGGTTGGTCGCTAGTGACTGGTGATCGAATAAAAACTGAGAGAGTTTTTCTATTTGCCCAAATTTTGTTTTACTTTTATATTCGGACTCGTTCATTCGAATCATCAACACACAATTATGCCATTTGTTTGCCATTTTTCATTCATACCGTATTCCATTGCCATTTCATTCTATCCTGTCTATCTATAGCATTAGATTATTACAGTAGTAATCAAATCGCATGTTCTGCGAATAGACATTGTTTTGGAGCCATTGTTTGTTGCATGCCATCATTGCTCACATTACTTTTCATGCCGAGCGTATTTGTTTTTCTTTCTTTCTTCCAATTCATTTCATTCAGTTAATGAAATATCTTCTTCTAAATGGCGAGTCAATGAAGAGACGACTGAACCTATACACCAGACGAAAATTTTGTTTCAAAATGGAAATCTTCATTATATTGTATTATTATTTTGAACATATTATTACAATAGGCAATGCCTGGCACCTTATTGTGAGTCAGTTACTCAATTCTCCTATTCGCTCTTCTTCTTTTTTGCATTGTTCATCATCTCAGTGAGAGAGTGACTGTTGTTTGCTGGTGTACTGATCATCTGAGTTTCTCAGATGACAAAATTCAATTGTCAGTATTTTCTTTTAAACATATGAAGTTATTTATTTTTCTTTGTATATTTGATGATCCAATGTGATGTTTTCGACACATCTATAATATGTATATATTATTTCTCTTTTTTTTGTCCTTTTTATTTCATTCTTGAATTGTATCCTCTCTATTAGCTATTTTCTCGAGTCTCTTGTCTTTTGTCTTCATTTCTGAATCTTTGTTTTTCATTTTTTATTTTTTTTTTTCATTTTTTATTCTATTCGGGTGCCGTCGTCATCAATTCGGTACACTCTTTGTTCTATGGATATATCAAAGTGTCGCACAGCTCTTAAGCTATTACTTGGAAAAATGGAACAAAATCATCAAACATGTTTACATTTTTATCAATACCAAAACAATGAGTCCGGGACTAAGTTCGGGCCCCGGGAATGTAATAGGAAATAGGTCGTAAGTGATTTTGTTTACTTTTCTCAGAAATTTCGGTTACTCAGTATCATTTGTTTTGGAATTAAATGGAATACGGAATATTTAGGATTCGAATGCCAAGCAAATACACAATAACAATAACGAATAAATAAATAGAAAAATGCTATATGCGTGATGATGAGAAATTAAAACAACAACGAAAATATGCGACACATTTTACAAATATTAATATGAAATATGGTTCGCTTTTTCGCTTCTATAAATTCAAATGCCTCAATATTTGGAGATTTCTATCGATTTTTGTTTACTTTTATGCGTTTATACATATATTGAGCAAACCATTCACTTTATTGTGTACGATCTTTCTACTATTTTTTTGTTGCAATGGAATAATATTTAATCCAGTTTTTCATTTCAAACCGAAAATGATATTAATTTTGCCTGCCTGACATTGTTGGCCAGCTTGCCTTATTGTCGTCATTGCACAGCAGTTTTTGGTTCACATCTCAACCCCTTTTCTGCATTCAAATACAATTAGAAATGAAAATGAAATCCATTGCGTACACACAGGCCAAAAACCGAGAGCACAAAGCACAGAGACACACCATTTTATGGATATTTGATTAGCAATCGGTTGTAGCTCGGGATTAACTAAGTATTATACGGTTCCAATATTGATCCAATCTGGTCGTTTTGTTTGATATTTTGTCTGTGTTTTGTTTTGTTTCTTTTTTCAACATCTATTTTGATTTTATTTGTCTGTTTGTCTCGTTGATGTACTACTGTGCGCTATCGCTGTGAACACTGAACCGGCTATCAGTTTGAGTTCAACTAGAGAGCCAAACAACAGCCGAACATCAGACTAACGATTGAATCACATTTGATCCCAAAAATTACAGAAATTTCACATTTTGGATATTTGTGTGTGAATTTTCCAGGTACCCGAAATAGAGAAAAAACCCTAGTTTGGCCTTTCGGTTTGAAATCGATGGCTTTGGCTTTGGCTTTGCTTCGTTTCGGTTCGATGTTGTTTGGGCTTAACAATAACAATTGCCAAAATCGTTTCGTTTCATTTTCGTTTTCATGTCTAAATTAAGTAAATGGATTTGGAACATTTAACATTTCGTTCTTTCATTTTAAAGGTGCAAAAATTGATTTTTATCCATTTTAGTAATAGCAAAACCCAAATCAAAAAGAAAACCGCCCAAAAGAAAAAGATGAATTTTTTGATAAATGATTCGTTTGCCGGAGCCCATTTAAAGTTGTGCAGTGTGTGTATATGGGGTTTTTTTTTGGTTGAAATATATGTTTATATGAGACTCTATATTTTTCGATGTGTGATTTTTATTTTACTCTTTTGGCCATTCAACTCCAAAAGATTGGATTCTTCTCTTTTCAACATCATTTTCCATGAAAGGAAATTTTCCGTTTGAGGCTAAGGAATGGAAGGAATTTGGTATGAAAGGTGACTCTCATATCTTGATTATTTATTTGAAGTCGTTACAGTCTCTCTTCATGGTTTTTATCCCTTTGTTCAGCTCCTGAACCATTTGTAATATCATTTTAATTTAGTACGTTTTTCCGTTCACCGACACACGTTTCTGCTTAAGAAAGATGGAATAAACAAAAAAAAAACAAAAAGGAAACTAAAACAAGACCAAAATGTGAAAAGAGTAAAGAAAAACAGCAGCAGAAAAGATGAAAAGAATAAAATTTTGTAAAAACGACAATGTTCCAATGATATGCGTTTGAGTAGCCGAATGGTTGAAAAAGCAAATCGAGGGGAACTTGGACTTGGACTTGGATTTGTGGATAACTTGAAGTAGATACAAACATCCGTATAAAGTATTAAGCCATTTTTTACATGTTGCCGTGTCAGTGCCATTTATTTATCATCGAATCTTGCGCGAATCTTTTACAAATTGTAGAACAATCGATTCCGATGTCAATTTTATTGATTGTTTTGTTCTCAGCTTGTTAAAAAGATGGCACTATTCATATTTTTAATGAAAAATGACGATTATATTATCCATTCACTTCACTAACAACAAAATCAACAAATAACAACGAAAAAACAAATAAAATGAAAAAATTCTTTGAAGCTGAAGATGAAAAACAAAATAAAACCGAACGGCAACGATTATTACGTAATAATCCATCATCATAATAAATAATAATTTAGTTTTGCATCGTCCGAGCCCATTTTTTTGCCATTTTCATCCTTTAGCCACCGCTCTTTCAATTCGATTTCGAGTCTCAGTCATTATTTATTCGATTCATTCGTTTCCTTGGTTGAAAAGCTTTTCGTTTAATTCTTTTTTGTGTTCATCTTTCGTTGTTTCGGATTTTGCATGTTTTACTGGATTCTTTTGAATTTTTTCTTTGAACTGTTCTGAGTTGTTCGTAATGAAACGAGAAAAATATTCATAAATATGGGTAGATCGAGGCTAAGCACCATTGTCGCATTATATCGAATCATACACTGAACACTGAACATGACATAAAATGACATTGACTCAATTGATGGAAAGGTAGCCTTTTTCGCCTGCTTATTCCTCTCTCGCTTCATCTGTGTATCTGTTTCTAAATTTGTTTCCTTTCCTGACGTCGATTCAAATATGAATGCTTGAATAAGAAAAAGGTGGGGGAAAAACTGTAAGAGAAACATGAACGTCTTTGGATGGCTAAACCTCCATCACCACTCAAAGGAACCATTTCGAATCCAAAAGAAAATCTTCAAAAACGATATTTGACATGAAACTATTTGAATATTTCTCATGAAAAAGGGGGAAAAGAATATATGACGATGAGTTCTTTGTCTATTTTTACTTGTAAATGGATTTTGTATGCGAAGCGCTTGTCGATCAAAATTTGAATTTGTATTCGAAATCAAAATGGATTTAACATATCCGCGAGATGCATGTTTTTTAATAGTTTTTTTTTTGTATCACCTCTTCTCCATCAAACGTTTATCAAACGATGCGAAAATCATTTCCAACATACATTTCATTCCACACGGCAAAGCAGGTGAATGGATAACAAAAGATTTTTCATATTAACACACACGATGAGTTTTTTCTTCTTTGTCTACATTTTACTTTTTTATTTTGGCAACGTCATCACTTTGACTTTTATTCAAAAAAAAAAAAGAAAAAAGAAAAAACGATAACGAATTCTTGCCATCATTTGACGTGATTTGATTATAACACCAGAAGTTCAGTAGACCTTCTACTTTCAGCGCTTGAAGTCTCGCATATGTGCCGTTGACGATGTTTTGGATTGACTTTGATGAGGGAATTAAGAAAACTGTTTTATTCTTTCTCATTCGTTTCGGGCCAATGAATCTTTGCTTTTCAGACAAAACCATTTTGCATATCATTTCCGAAATGGAAAAAATTAAAGCCCTCCGGTTGGTATTGAACCGCAACAACACAGCGTTATTGCAATCCGAGAAAATTATTATTATTTGGACAATATATTGAAATATCATCATCATCGGCCGGACGTTTTTCTTTTATCGGATGCAAAATTATCGAGATAGAAGGCCAAACAGATATTTGCTAAAGCATTGATGATAGTAGGAATCAGTTCAGGAGATGAAAGAGATAAAAATCGACAATTAAAGTCAATTTTCGTTGGTCGTTGATCGCTAACTGTGGAATGCAACATAAAAATGGTTAATGGCTTGGCTGGATGGACCAATATCAAAAATAATGACACAAAGGAAGCGACAACGGAACACAAAAAAATGTAACGAAAGCGTAAGAAGAATAAAAAGTGCATAATATTTAAACGATGGCCAACCATTATGAGAATAAAAGAAAAACGAGTTAGGCGTCAAACAATTTAGCTACCCATCGTCAAAAGTGTCATGTACACTTTATATACAAGTATGTATTCATATTTCTTGAAATTTTTTTTTACAGTGTGTGTGTTTTTTATTTTGTCTTTCAGTTCAGCTCTTTTTCCGGAATGCAATGCAAAGGGATTTAAACGTAACAAACAAACTGAACCGAAATAACGAGAAAAAAATTATGGAAAATTATTATGAAATGAAACGAAACGAAAACGATCGACAACAAACAAAGGCATCCCATGTGCCGGTCGCGAACAAAGCGCAAAAGCATTGGATAGTAGTTATAATGTTTTCAAACAATATACAATAAAGAATGTAATGTTATGATAGCGTGTGTAGCGCGATGGCGCAAATGGCGATGAACATTCACAAATATAATATTCCTAAAGTTCGGGTAATTAGATAATGCAAAAGAAACTGAAACGAGAAATTGAACAACACCAAAATGAAAAGCAACAACAACAAAAAAAAAACGCTAATGCAATGTTATGACTATGGGATGTGTATGATGTATGACGTTTAGGCAACAAACGGCAAACCAACAATGAGAATCATTTGAACGAAAGAAGACAGAAAAAAATAACACAATAACAAAAACAAAAACGAAATCATCATCATCATCGCTCGAAATCAACAGCAACAAAACGAAAAATGCGCTGCCGATGTTTATTAACATACATTAAGAAAAATGGAAAAAACTAAGCACCCAGTATTCAGTATCACCACATTGTTGGTGCTGAATGAAATGGCTGCAATGATTTTCGTTCATGCACTGGCTTCAAAGACAAAGCAGAGCAAGAAAGAAAGAAAGAAGGCAAAAGAAAAACAAAACAGAAAATATCAGTGAACAGTGAACAGCGATGTATGTCAGGTCGTTGTGCGTTCAAATTACTACTACGAAAGCCAAGCGCAAAAAAACGCAAAGATTTTACTTTTTTACTTCGTTTCTTTGTTGTTGATTGTCTTTGTTGGTTGATGTGTTTTTTCAAAGAACAAAATAAAAATAATGCTAAATGAGAATTGGATGCATTAATGATAGTTGAATACAATGAGCAATGTGCGATCGTCATCGTTGTCTATCTAAAAAAAATTCTTTCCCTTTTATAGAGTAATATTAATATTGTTTAAATGAGAACGAGAGTGAAATGAAAGGCAATCAAATGAAGATTTAGTCGAATTTGATAAGGAGAAAATGTTGCCACCCAAAGTACAACATTGAATTTAATACAAAATTTGTTTCGAAATTACGTCAGCACGGAACAAATTGCGAATTTCTGGAGAACGGATCTGAATGTTGGACCTTTAGATTCAGATTCCATATGCCAGCTCCGATATTTTCGTTTTAATTTATGATTTTCAAACGGTCCGAACGAATGAACGATCAAAAACTACACTGAGAATCGAGAATTTGTAATAAATAAAAATTAATTGACCAAAGAAAAAAATGATGAAAGAGCAAAAGCAAAGGCACAGGCAAAGAAAAAAAATGATTATAGTGACGTATGTGAGTATTAAGTATTGGATATTGAGTATAGGTTGGGAAAATAATTGCATTGGATAAAATAAGAAATGACATAAATGGTAATCAACCGAATGGCAATCACCAACTGAAACCGATCTTAACAACATATGTATAATATTAATGAAATATTTATAATAACATGCAAATCATTATAAACTAAACGGGAATAGAAGCAACATCAACATGCATATTTGGTGTTTGGTGTCAATCATAAATAGATCTGCACACCCAGATCACTATCACATTTCAATTCTTTATTCTCTATTCTCTATTTTTATTTTTCATATAAATATGCACACATTTAAAAACACAAATGTCCATGTTGAATTGAAGCCATTGGCATTAATGCAAAATGACTTGGTCTATGTAATTAAATCGAGCTCTTGACAAAGTCTGTTCGTTGCCATTTCCATTTAATTCAATATTTTGAACAAACAAACAGACAAATTACCGAGAAAATTCTTAGTAAAAATAAAATAATCACCTTTTCTTATCATGTCGCAAACGAATAATATAATATGAGGAGAAAAAGGGATAAAATAGAGGTTCAAAGAGCTTCGAAATACACCCATGAGACGAGATTGAATCCGATTGTTTAACATTCATTTTGTGACCAAATGCAAATTTCAATATTTTCATAATTGCTGACTCTTTTGAATCGTATAAAACGGAAAATCGGATGAAAATGAATATATATATAGGACTACAACAACAACTTGAATAACAACGTTCAATTGAATGGTAAAATCGACACAATAAGATGACAAAACAAATATATGTATACATAGGTACCAAGTAGGTTTTTCTTACAAATAAAATATCAGAAAAGGTTGCAAATTGTGGATATTTGACATCCATACTTACAATTATCGTAAATGTCAAAAGCGATGTAATAGCTACGTCGTTTGACCACTCAAATTGCTCAAGTTCTTGTCGGAATTCAGTTTTTGCTGAAGCAATTAATTCTCAATTTCAATACACTGATACACCACAAAGCACAATAATTATTACTTCACGTTATTTTATCAATTCTTCTTCGTTTCGTTTCAAACTTTTTTGAGCATTATTATGGGTTCTCTTTCTTGTTTTAGTTTGATTTAAAATCGTTTTGTTTATGAATAACTCGAAAAAAAAACTTTTTTCCTCTTTCAATATTCGGGATGTTTTCACTTTTTTGATCGCTTTTTTTCTTTCTCTCTCTCTTTCTATTTTACTCTTCTGTTGTCATACATTTCCATTGGATATAAAATTACCGATCTTTTTTTCTCATTATTGCTTGATTTCAAATTGAAATTGTCGGAATTTTACATGTACAAAATCGTATAATATTTGTTAAGAAAATAACCAAGTAAAAGAAAAAAACAATAAAATGTTCAAATCATTTACGATTTAGTTAAATCAAATGATGAAAAACTAATGAATAATCGCGATTGAAATCAAAGTTATTACTATTCAATGAACTATCACGATATGCATTTTTAGACTTTTCTATTTTGTATTTTTCTGCTCTTCTAACGGCTGGCTGATTGGTTGGCTGTTATTAATTTGATTTTGATCAATCCTACGCTTTCACACACTACGCACTTTTTGTTCACGTATATAATTATTTATTATCAACGATTGGCAATTGGTTGGTAACCATGAAAAAAAAATATCTTAAAAATCGTCGAAAATTTCTTTGTCACGTTACGGTTTATTCTCGATATTCGATATGCTCTTTCGTATTTAAATCGTTCAGTAAAATCGTTAATGATGAAAATGTTGAACTGTTTGTTTTTTTTTTCTTCAACTTTGTGAATCCATTCGATTTGAAATTCTCAATGTATCACCCAAAACATACAACTACAACGAATAAGAAGAAAAAACGGAATTTCATTATTTTTGAATAATCACAAATTAAATTCAGTCTGTGACTTTGAGCATTTGTTTGTTTGTAATTCAGTTTTGGGTTTTTGGGTTCGGATTTCGATTCTATTTTGATTCGCCTACGGTTTTTAATCAAACAGACATGGAACAAAACTGATTGATTTAACGAAAATTATTCATTAAAAGGCGAGCACAGTAAATATTATACTCTTTTTTGTCTTCTTTTTCTTTTTCTTTTTTTTTTTGTAGGTCTATCACTAAAATCGATTCTTATCAATCAATGAATATGCCAAGTGAGAGACTATATTGTGCCTATCGCCAGGTCATTTATTTTTGAATTTCCAAATTTACCGCGAATACGTCGACGACGTTCTGTTCATTTTCTCATCAAACGAAAATCAATAAATTAACACCAAATTTTCATTTTCGTTTTCGTTCATTTAACAAAACATTCGAAATCGAGTGAAATCGGTATTGGTGAAATGGTGTTTGTATTTGTCGCCTCTGATTATTTTCATATAATACAATGAATTTCGTTTAGAAGCATAAAATGACTTGATTTATGTTTGTTTGGTTTGCTTTGTTTTGTTTTATTTCATTTCATTTTGTTTCGTTCGGTTTGATTCTCACAAATCGCACAGCACATAGTACACTCACGTCATTTATTAGAGTCACCGTTAATGATGCAACCCAAATGAAAAACACTTGTTCTCACTGTGTTGTTCTCTTGTTTTGCGGGTTTGCTTGAGAATGTATTCTGTTGTCTTTTAGTCGGCTTTTTTTCTTGTTGCTTTTTTGCTTTTTTAGTTTCGTATGTTAAGTGTGTGAGTGTGTAGTTATTCAATTAACAAATTGATAAGAATCGCATGTTATTCGATCCAATTGATTTCGTAGGTTAAACGTCTTTTCTCATTTCTCATTCAATTCTCAATCGATGGATCCACAACAGCACATTAGCAATTGTGTGCCTGACGAAATAATCGAGTTGAATTGATTGGTAATATCGATTCGTTTGGCATTCGAAACGTTTGAAATATTTGATTGAATGGTCCGTTTCCAAAGTCAGCAAACAATTTTTTTTTTCTTGTTACGATTTCACAATTTGTTCGACAGTATCTCCGGTTCTATTTCTGAAACAAGAAAATAAAATACAAATTGAAATGCATATATACAAACATATTTGAAATTTACCCCATTCATGTGACACATTCAAAAGAGAAACAAATTCATTTGGAAATTCTTCGAATACATTCGTTCACACAGACACACACACACACACACACACACACACACATACACACACGAGATACATCAGAAGAGGAAAGAAAAAAAACTGAGCAATCAACAGATATTTTTCTTCAGATTTTTTAATAAATTCAATGGAAAACGCATTAATTTGTAAAACGCATGATACACATTTGAATATATTTATAATATCAAATTGAATAATGATCATAATCAACAGATTGATAGAGTGAAACTGGATAGAATAAGAACCTAAAAAAGGGTCAACTTTGGAGAATTTGATGACAAACGGACCGAGTTAAAGCAAAACAGAAAAAAAAATTAGAAAAAGATAAAGGTGAGTGTTATGTCTTCATTCATTTTGAAAGATATTTGATGGTTGATGGTTTGGTTGGCTTGTAATATTGTTGGTCATTTTGGTGGCCGTTTGCTTGTTTTTATGCTTTTATGGCAGTTTCAAACAATTTTAATGTGCTGTTAATTAAAATGAACAAGATTTCTCATCACATCAACCTGAACACTGAATAAGCCATAAGAATGAACCGAATGAATGAATGACGGCCATCAAACCATCTTTTGCTTAAGACTTCAGACTTCAGACACTCAAGATTCAATGAAGAATTGAGAGACAACGACAACGTCTAAACTGTCGACTACAAAATACTGAATACTAAATACTAAATACACAACGATCACGACAAAAAATGAATCGCACCGAAGAAAACTGTGTGAAATCCGTTTGCCCAAAGCCTTGAAGTTGCATATAATATACATAATACCTGAAAAACAATGAACAGATCCGATGTTCCGGATGGAAAAGAGCGTGTGCACATTTCGTGTCAACAACAATCGCAACAACAACGCAAAAAAATCATTTAAAATTTTCATTGATAAAATAATAAAAAATAAAAAAACTGAACATCCATAAAAACTATTATTTCGAAAAATAAATAATGGAAAACAAAAGGAAATATTATAAATTATTATTATTATTCTCGTTCTGTTGGGGTTTGGTCTTAAAATATGTGTATTTTGTAAAACGGCTTTTAGGTTCAAAAATACGACCCGTCCGTCATTATTCCTTTGATATCTTTTTTTTCTTCTCATTCATCGCTGCTATTTTTTGTGTTTGTTTTGCTTGGTTGGCATATTGAGTTATGTTATGTTTAATGGCTTACAGCTTACAGTGGCTCCTTGTCAAGCCTTTCAACAGATTTTCATTGTTTTGATGAGATTTTTTTTTTGTTCCTTGGTCTTTCTCTCTCTGTTGTTTTTATGGTATTATTATTATGTTAACATCGCACCTTCCCTTCAAGATCGCACTTTAGCTGATAAAATTCACTGATTTGCGGATGATAAATTTCCGCAATCCAACACTTAGGCAAAACAAAACTTAATAAAAATCCAAAGCTCAAGACAACAACAAAAAACACTTAGCCAATTCAGGTAGATTGTTATCATCATTGGCATTGTTGTGATTGTTGTCGTTGGTTTCGTTATCAAATGGTATAATATATATATAGTGTAATACATGGTGGGTCTAACGTAGCTCATAGCAAGTCACTAATAGTTTCCCAAATTATGATAATGTCTCCATTCCCTTTGGTCCCTCCTCTCTCTCTCTCTATCTCTTTCTCTCGCAATATGCATTTGATTTTTAAGATTCAGGATGATAGATATGTATTAATAATATTGGACAGTCCCAGTATAACACAAAATAATGCCTTTTTATCTCTTCCAATATCCATTCACATATTTTCTCATCAATTATTCTTTGTTTTATCAATTGTTCTTTGCAACAAAAAAAGAAACACACACAAAAATAAATAATAACCCTCGATACTCAAACTCAAACCGAGCAATTAATTAATCTTCAATTACTTATTTCCTTCTTTTTTCTCGAATTGTTCGCATTTTGATTCATTTAGCGATTTTACGTGACTATTTATCTATTATAATAACATAAGTTTTGGCTGTTGGTGTTGTTGCTGTTGCTGTTATTGTTTGATTACATAGGCATTCTATTTCAGATATGTGTTCATCCACCAAATTCCCAAATCATCAACAAGACAAATATCAAATACATAAAACAATCTACGTGTGCTAATAATTATTAAGCTCCAACCAAAGCAAAAAAAAAAAGAAGGAAAGAAAGAGATAAATCTGTTTTACCGAAATGGCATGAACAGTATTTTGTGGTATTAGTAACGTTGCTGTCGATGTTTGATGTTCGATGTTCGATATCGATCCAATTATATATTTTTTCTGCATTGTTTTGTGTCTCATTTTGGTAAATATATTTCATCAATTAAAATATTCCAAACATTTTGGTAAATGAATTTAAATTAGCCTCATATATTACCACCGAAAATTAACGTCCAATTAAAAACCAAATCGAGATTGACAGGTTGAATATTGGGCAAATATTGAACTTTATTTGGGAGTTGGATCTCATCACAGCTATGAGCTAACAATAAAACACCGTATAGAAGATGTGAGTGGCAACAAATATGATTCTACCAATTTTGTCAAATAGAATATTTGAGCGTGAGCAGTTAGAAAACATTCATTTGCACAAAACACATAAAACCAACAACTGACAAGAATCGACACCCGACACAGTCTGTAGCACAGGCATATTACATAGCATTTAATTAATTCAAAATCATCATTATTATTTCGTTTAATAGGTTTTCTCGTCTTCGTTCTCTCTTCAATTCAAATTCACTTCGGTAAACGAAATGTTAATTTAATTTTTAAGTTTGCATCAGCCGTGCCGTATAAATCAAATGAATAAAACGAAATTTCTTAGATCGGATATTATAAAGAATATAGAAACAGGAAAAACGATAACAGACCATTCTTTGCCATATACTGAACATTATGGTAACTCAAATAGAAAATCGAAAAGAAAAAGAATAGATGAAAAAAGAAAGACATTTGATTAAATGATGAAGATTTCTATGACAAAAAAAAAAAAAAAACAAGAAGAAATATTGACGATTTTAAGAAATTTATGATGTCTTTCTTTCTTCACAATGCAAAGTGTTCATTAATTCATTCAACACAATTTGATGTTTGAATGGATTCCATGGTACAATAAAAATGTCCGATTTTCGATGAAATTGATAAAAATTCAAATTTGTTGGTGTTATTTAGCAAATGATATTGTGGGAATTTTGATCGCCCAACAAGATGAACAACGCAATTTTATTGATAATTTGCCAATCTGTTGAAATAGATGTGATAGTTTAATGTTTAAAATGTTTGAACCGTTTTTTTTCTCCACTCGTATTCAATGGTGGAAATGAACTGGTCAACAAATAGATAATTGGATCGAGAGATCGGCCAATCACATCGAAACGAAAACATTGATTTTGATTTAATGATATGAATAGAATTAATTTGAATGTGAAATGTGAATGATACATAATATACACCGTGCAGCAAACAATATTCATTATGATAATAATGATACGCTCACGCAATGCTTGCGCTCGCACACAACGATGGTGTGAAAAATGATTATTTGATTAGACAATCAATAAATTAATTCAATTTTCTTTGGTTTACGTTGCTAAGTTCGGCTTGATTTGGCTTCGCCTAAGAAAAACATCACAAATTCCGAATAAACAACGGTCAAAGATACACTTTGATTATTAGTTTGATCCAAACGAACACAAGCCAATCCGAATTGGGTTCCACCAATTCAGTCACGAATATTTATTATCATTATTTTAATTCGAAAATATATATTTTTCATCCAAAAAAATATGGAAAATTAAAATAAAATTACAATCAAACGAAATCGGAACCGAATTAATAACAAACAAAACAAAAACAAACAAAAACGAACAGAAGAAATAAACCCACAAACTCATAAAATAATCCAATTTCAAACTTTGAACAGCAAGAGCAAACCAAAACAGAGAGTTAAATACATAGAATTTTCATTTTCCAACCGCGACCGATTTCCATTTCAATAGATTTTCCAAATCATTAATATGAAATTCGTTATTTTTTTCTCTTTCTGTTTTCGGTCTTTTTCCATTCATTTTCTGGATCCAAAGCACATAACGAAACATTATTGGGACACATTTACTCCAACAATCAATTGGCCAAAGGGGGAAAAAATGCACAATGATAAAATTTAAAATGTATAAACTTTTATGAATTACAATCAATTTCATTCAATTTTCGATTCGTTAATTGGGTTGCTATTTTTTTCAGTTTCCACATGAACTTTTTACTTTCGGAGTTGAAGCAGAGCCACAAAGAGAGAAATTTTGCATTTTCTCTTCTTTTTGGCTATGTATAACAATGAAACCGCATGGCAGGCGAAAAATGAATCGGGAACTTTTTTTTTTGCAAATTAAAATTGCACAAAACTACAATGTACACACAAACTGTACACAGAGACAAACACACACACACACATTGGGATTCTGAAAATTTGAGATTCGAGACCGAAGAACCAACCACATGCACAACATATACGTATACACTTGCATATTGTACCAATTTTTTCTTTATTTCATCGAAGCACTGAACGGATATAAATATATCTCAAATAAATGAAGTTCCATAAAAATTTGAATTTTTTTTTTTATTTCGTTCGGTTCATTTTGTACAAAAGAGGAAAAACACTTTTCATTCTTCTGTTTACTATTCATTTTATTTCACCTGGTGAAAAATGCAAAAACGATTGTGTATTTTCGGGGACATGGATATGAACATTGAACATGGATGGCTTACAAACTCAAAAAATTTACGTTTTTGGCTTTTTTCTTCTCTCTCTCTCTCTCTCTCTCTTTCTATTAAATGCAGAACGAAACAGAAAGAAACAAAATAAGAACTGGATAAAAGAAACGGAATTTTCTAGAGTTTGAAAATCAAATCACAGGGAATCTTCCTTTCATTCATTAACATTTCCTATTCTTCCGCTCTGATTGTGACAATTGAAATATAATTTGGAAACAAACACTGGATCACACAACATATCATGCACTTAATTCAACTCAATTCGAGTTTAAACGAATCTCCAAAAACACACCACAAATAACAAATAAGACGAAAAAAAAAACCTAAACATTGAAAACAAAATGATATATAAGAACAGTCAGGGCAAGCAAATGTGATTATGATGAACAAATTGGCAAAAATTGAAGAATCTTTTGCTGGCAAAAAAAGACTTCAAAGTAAATTCACTTACACGATTTTCTTCGTGCCTTTTTTCCAATTTTTGTTGAAAATCTCTTCTTATGAGAGTTTTCTTGATTTGGTCTTTTAACAAGCGCACCGTATATAATGTAATTTTTCGGTTTTGTTCCTTTGATTCTGTTGCCTTCTTCCGTTCGTATTCTTTTTTTAGTCGAATTTTAAAATTCACTTTAGTGGAAAAATGGAACTTTTTATAATATTTCTTCTCTATTTCTGCACAAAGACAGCAAACAGTACACTTGTTTTACATTCGAAGTTCGACAGCTAGAAATACCAGCGTCCGAAATAGAAAAATGTATTCACTCGTTTGTGAATATTGGGCGAAAAAATCGCTGAATGATCGTCCAATTACCGATAACCGAAGGTTTGCACTTATTTCCAAATGAAATTTCTTTTTCAGAATTATTTTTTTATTTCTTTCGATTTTGCATAAAACTTTTTACTCTTTATTTTCGGTCTCGCAATTTTGTTCCCGTTTATTTTCTAAAACACTCAAGACAATCGATTTGAATTTTACGTAAAATTTTCAATGACAAACACGCGCCCGCTCATTATTCGTCAAGAGTCACGGCACAACTGATTCAAACGAATCGAATTCAATGGACAACATGCTACGATCACATAAACTGAACGAACGGCCGCATGTGTCGTATGGATCTTGCGTTTATTGGGGGGTAATGCATTGCATACGATGAACATGCGCTACAACTACACGCAGCAGCATAATTCTAATGAGAGATTGGATATGAGTATGCAAACACATACACATCGTGCTGTGTTATGCGTTGTGCGATGGCTGATGTTGCTTGAACGGTGCAAAACAACGATAAGCAACAGTCTATCTGACTGAAATGCATAGCGTCCATTACACTTGCAATGTTAAACGTTATCGTTTTTTTCGTTAAATTTCTCCAGCTATTGACCATCCGCATTCGGCTTTCAAGTCACCGTTTGGATCGGATCGCATAGCATTACGTTGACGAAACTCAACGAAAAATTGGAATTTAACGAATTCATCCGGCGGCACTTGCTTGCCGGATACATGAATGAACTTTCAGTTAAATAAAATATTACAATCACATGCAGTTACAGTTTGATGATTGAATGTTGTGGATATCGATGAGTCTGATGCAGGCAACCAAATACTAAACGCTGAACAAATAAAAACTATTTTATTCGAAATTGGATTCAAAATTTGAATTTATTACGATTTATTTACTGGAATTGGAGCATATGTCTGCAGAGACACACGTCCAATTTGGAATATTCTAATTTTGAATGGATATTTAGCACGGTCGGCCACTGGAATCTGGATTTTGTAACCGTGCACGATGCATGAGTATGGAAATTGAGACAATAATCATGCGATGGACAATTTTATTTCGACCGTGTAAAATTGACCAAACTGATATTCCAAAATTATGTGAAATAAAGACTTACATATGATTGTGACACCGGATAGGGGCACAGGGAAGTCTATGTGAATTTCTTTTTCTCCCAGTCTGAAACTAATACAAGTTTTTATTGCAAAATTGGCAACCAAAGCCCACATTGGAAATGCATTATGTGTGGGCTAAAAAATGAGAAAACAAAGGAAGGAATTCGGTTGAGGAAATGATACAGAATATTGATGGATCATATTATATGGTGTTGAATCGGTCGCATCAATGAATCATAAAGTCAACCAAATATGCAATGGGCAAATAAATAATAATAATTAAATATTCGGTCGATGGTCAATATTTGCTGGTTGTGAACTGAGATTTGGAGCATTACAAAGAAAGAGAGAGAGAGAGAGAGAGAGAGAGCGGCAATTCGGGCATTGGTGGCTGTTAATATTGCTTGATTTGTAATAAATGAAATTTGCTACTTTTGCTGTCTCCATTCAGGAAAATACATTGAATTTTCATGTAAATTGCGGAGCGCACAAAATGGGAACATTGGGCGTATGTAAAGTATATAGCAATTGTGACATAAATAAAATATTTTGATATAAATGAATATCTGGCTTAATTCTGGATTGTAGAATTAAAACGAATATATTGATTTTAATTGAAATGAAATGCAATTTTAAATTTTGTTTTTGTTTTGTTTGCCGATCAACATGGCAATCAAAAGCGGAAAAATTGAGAGAATGAGAAGATGAAGGATACACCAGAAAATGACCATTTAATGAATTATTTTCGATTTTATTTCCATTTTCATGGAAATTTAAAGCCGGTAAGCATATTCATCCAAAATATAATGTTATATCAAGAATAATATTGATGAAATATGAATTATTGTAACAATATTATTATAATTTATAATTGTAATTGGTCCATATGGATAATGAATATGCTAATAATAATAATAATAATAATAATAATAATAATAATAATAATAATAATAATAATAATAATAATAATAATAATAATAATAATAATAATAATAATAATAAATAACAACATTGTTGCAGAATTTGATAGTTTAAATTTTACTTCTTTTTCTGTTTTCTTATTGATTTTGGCCCTTAGTTGACCCAAATTACTGCTTACTTGAAACGAAATACTAGTTTATTCAAGAAATGATTAGTTGCCTGTCTCAGATTAGAATCTTGAATTAATCAAAGAAACGTTCTAAGAGTATTGAACCCAACTTTGATCGGTTAAAATGAAAAAAAATGAAAAAAAACAAATAAATGAACGAAGGCTGTCATCCATTTTGAAATGATGATTCGAATACATCATTAAAATGGTCTCAATTGTGTGATGACAACGATAATAAAAATTATAAATAATAATAACGAAGTAGAAATATTTGTAAATCATATGTATGAAATGAAATTATTTCGATGAAATGAGAGCGCGGAAGAGACCATTGTTCTTAAATTGCTTGTAAGTCTTTACTTCCTTTTGTAGACAAAATTTATGAATACTTATAATGGCTGAAATTTCAATGCCTTATGCTTTACGTCTTTACGCGTATGTTTATGCAAGTGATTCAAAAACTGAATAGCGCTCATATCGGCTCTCACCAATTGCCATATGACATGAGACTTGATATATAGTAACGAATCGGAATTGAGCTTGAAAACGATATGGCACAACGACACAATTTGCTATGGACTATATACGTATGTATAATATATGATGATGATGATGATGATGATTATATGACTAACATAAAACACATAGTTTCAATATAAATCGAATATAATCATCATCAGTTTCAACAATTAAATGTAATTATCGGTGAAATTTTAATACTCGCACAAATACGCACACATACACATGGGTCAATCGGAATCATTCCATCGAAAATAACGATTTATATTAGAAATATATCTATTGTTTTCGTATTTCTCAACCATGCGACTTCAGTAAACAAAATATGTATTATTTCGATATCTTTGAATGTTGTTTGTTTGTTTGTTTTAACGGTGGGCCAAGTGCCATTTACGCATAGATTTTTCAGGGCACACATTATATGACTGATGTATAGTGAATTAGAAAAATGGGCATTGGGCATTGGAAATAGGGTCTGATTTATGCATTTGAATTTTCTATTAATGTGAATATTTCCAAATGCTTTTGTAAACATGGAATCAGACATATTTTTATGTTTATATCGTTGAACACTGGACACTGTCCAATTGGACAGATAAACATGTGTAAGTTTGTGATGAAACGTATTCTCATTTTCCATTCATTTAATTAATATCGAGTGGATGTGCAACCGATATGCATGATAAAATTGATTTTCCGCAAACCGCATCGTTGACACTTTTCACAAAGAATTCAAAAATTAAATCCCTACACACACACACACACACACACACACACACACACACACAACTAAATGANAATATTGA
>GL501531.1:86563-100727 GCA_000149185.1 Mayetiola destructor | reverse complement strand
AACACACACACACACACACACACACACACACACACACACACACACACACAAAATAATAATTACAAAAGTAGAACCCCGAATCGAAACTCATGATATAGCACCCGAAGACTAAAGCAAATAGTGTATTATCGCGATGTGAGCATTTCTTTGGGCCTGTAGAGCACGCAACACGACACACTTATTCGATTGCTTGTACTTCAATTTGGTGGTTTTTTGCCACAAAATCGACATTCATTCACTTTTTTCGTGCAATTTCAGGGACCACGATTTTGTGAACACCTTACAGGCCTTCAGTATTTCGTATTTCATTTTTGAGACCCTGAAATAGTGAAAATAATTTGTTGATATCTGGAATGGGCAACGATTAGGTTGCTGCTCCTTTGGCCGATAATAACATTGTTCTTTGTAGTTGTTTTAATTCTCTTCCATTGAACGAGTTAGTTTTCTTTGAAAATTCACTAAAACAAATTCAAAAATTTTATTGAAACTTTGAACTTTTTCTTATTGTAGTTTTATTGGTACGATATGGTTTACTGCGATATTCATGCATGTTCCAATATGTTATTCTTTCCACTTTCCACTCTGTTCGATTTTGTTTTCGATTTATTTAGATCATATTTTTATTATTATCGTTATTTTTGCATTCAGGCTTAATTCCAATCGTTCCGTGTGGTATGTCGTGACTCTTTTCAGTTGACCGGTTTTCTAAGAAAAATGAAATTCGTGCGAGATTGCTTCGTTTTCTCTGACTTTCATTCTGGTTGGAATCAGGAGGATAAATGGATTTCGTTTCTGCTACTGGTTTCTTCTTCTTTCTTTTTCTTTCTTCATTGCATTGGCATTTGGCATTTCAGTGGGAAATCGGGCGACTGATAAAGTAGTAACAAGTAATTGATGCTCGAAAATGAACAAACAATATATCGATAGGCTGATTGGCTGACGTGCAGCAGAAAAAAAATATTGTTTTT
The DNA here is from genome assembly GCA_000149185.1 of Mayetiola destructor. Classification (NCBI taxonomy): domain Eukaryota; kingdom Metazoa; phylum Arthropoda; class Insecta; order Diptera; family Cecidomyiidae; genus Mayetiola; species Mayetiola destructor. Next base: position 99,759 of record GL501531.1, on the reverse strand, counting down.
GTGGTTGTACAAAGTAAAAAACTTATTTGTTCCGAAATCCTGTTAGTAGTCTTATCAAAAACGTGCAAAATAATCAAAATTTACAGATTTTTCCGCGGTGGTGTCGAAAGATTTACAATTTTCAGTTCCCATAGCGGTCAATAGTAAGTGGATCATCAACGCTTTGGATAACAAGAATGAGCACTTTATCAAACATGCCGAATTGAATGTTCTTCCAGCAAACGAAAGAATAAATCGAAATAAAAATCAATTAAAACAATGGCAAATTCCGGTGATATAAGTTTAATGTGTTGCCTAATTAATTTTACATTTGATCCAAACAATTTCGATTCTTCGTTCTGCGAAGAATATTGCCGACCATCTGCTTTGTCACAATCGAAGTTATTATCCAATGTGGCCCGATCTACGTGCTCTTTTTTATTGCGAGTTCTAAACTTATCCATATTCTCGTACACAAGAAAAGGTTAAAACATATAAATAAATTTGTGGGCCATCAACCATCGACCATCGTTTGGCATGCGGAATAGCTAATGTCAAGAAAAAACAATAAATTCTTTCCAAATATACCAATTCAACAGTTTGACCCAAATTTTGCTGGCTAGCATATAATACCTCTCGCTTTAACATCCGGTATAGGAGTATGTGTATTTTGTCTTTGGATCATTCATATTGCATTTGAAATTGAGCAAAACTACTGACCAAATTTTTAGCTTATATATTTCATTCTCTTTCTCCATATTCGAATTAATAAAATAAATAATATTACAAAGAGTTCTAGCTATGAAATTTTTGTTTTTCTTTTCATAAAGTTTTCTTTTTTTGCGTGTTTTGATATCGTTAATTCAATTGGACCCTCATAACTTCTCATTCGATCGAAAACTTCTTCTGTTTTATTATATTTTATTATTTCGGTCGTTGCTTTGTTCACTAAATATATATTTTCAATTCCGAATAGCATTTTTGTTTGAGATTTGTTGTTGTTGTTGCTTCTGATTATTGCACAAAATGTCCAATGCCCATTTAGATTAAGAAGAACGCGATGATTCCTAATCAGTCATAACAAATCGATTAACAACCTACTTGAAGTTGGTCAGGTGAAGACAACGAGCTAACGAATGAATACCGATTTTTTTTTTTTCTTTTTTTGAAAATGAAGATAGAAGCACCTCTGAAAGTTGGATTTAAAAGCAAAGAAAAAAAATATAAATGATTAAAAAGACAATCAAAAAAAGAAAACAATGAGGAAATCATTAACTCGAAATAAAAATAAAATAAAGAATAAAACAAATTATATTATTATTGACGTGTCGTTTGCACTAAAGCCACCGTTATCCCACCGTATACATGGCCTGGTCGGCGTAACGTATATGGTGTCAAAGATAGAAAAAATAATAATAAATTTTTCCATCAGTACTTCAAAGAGACTTTGTCTTTTATTTATTTCAACCGTTTCGAATGCAAAGTGACACACTAATTCAAAATCACATTCAATGTTCCTAAATCGATATGCGTGTGTTTTTGTCTGATGAGAATTTAAGTTAATTTTCTATCGCCTATTGACCAATGCCATTGGCATTCAACACCTACAAATATTATCCGCTTCATAGGTTCTGTTGATGTATATTCAACAAATCCAAATAGTAAACGCAACTAAGAAAGAATAATAAGTAAGCATATGTATTTATGATGCAGTTATAAGCAACACTACTGACATCAATGACGTTCGGTGCCGTTTGGGCTAAAGCAAAACACAAAAAATCAAGTGATTTAACACCCATCGTTTAGCTCGTCGTAAATTTATTTATTCTAATCATATTTTGGAATATTTTTCTTTCTTCGTTTTCAACCAGACCAAACCAGTGGTGGATCTATCGTTCATCGCATAATTGAATTTATTCACAAAACCAGAAATCTGTTTCGTTTTAATTGCTTTCAGTCAAAATAAAGATTTTTATTTTTCAGCATCAATGAGCCCGAGCCAAGGTGTGTGTTGGTGTGTGTGTGTGTGTGGGATGCGGATGGTGTCTTTGGTGACTTTGGTTTGTTAGTACTATAAGAAAGACTTTCAACTGATTTTCCCATATTATATGGCCGTTTTTGGGGCCTCAATCAGCATATGGCCAGCGGATAGCATTGCTTTGGATGGATTTTGGCCAATCATTTTGATTTTCAATTATCTATGAAATGCCAAAACAATAGAAATTATTTTCATTATTTCAAATAAAAAAAAGACAAATATCAACACTTGAGACCCATCCGTAGCTACAAATCATTCGAACAATTAAAAAAAAACCAGAACAATACAACATAGATAAAGGAGGATGGGATTCGTTTTTGCAGTGTCATATCGTCATCATCATAACAATATGAAGACAGAGGAATTGAAATATCTGAAATACTTGCAAAAAAAGCAATGTCTTTCATTTAGAATCGCTCTTTGTAAAATGTCTAACATTCTTCGTTGATGATTTCTGATAAAATTGTGAACCTTGAATGGTTGGAAGTTGGAAGCACAGAAGCCAATAGCCATCATTGAAATGACTAAATGGCGTTAAAAGATCCAATCATTTGACAATGCAAAAGTCTCTTTCCGCTGTGCATAAAATGAAACAAAATAAAATAAAATAATTTTTAATGTTTTACTATTTATTAACATCGTTTATTGCTTGGGCAGTTGAGTGCTGGGAACTTTGATAATAATAAATAATCTGTAGTTTGTGATCTATGCGATGACCTGAAGAAAATGTTTACTTGTTGGAATTTTTAATTTATAGGAACAAAAAGGCAATGACAAACGAAAACTGCATCCGCACCGCAGTCACATAAGACGCAACGACCGGGCTCATTGAACGAAGTAAGAACTAAAAGACAGCATTACAGCTCTGAAATTCTGGTCAATTTGATTTAAGTACTTGGCTCTGGTATTACAATTAGTTGAAATTCTTTTAACTGAATGTCTGACTGCGAGTGAATCGAAAGGAATCTTTTCGTTTGGTTTTATTCGGAGAATTGCTTTTGGTACAGAATGAAGAGAATATTGTTGAAGAATATTACCAATAGTAGTGATATTTCTGTGCGAGATTGCCGCCTTTTAAACAACAAAGTCGATAATAATGGCTACAATAACAGCAATGCAATCGTCATTCAACCAAACTAAAACTCTTGATTTTGAACGAAATCAAACTGAACAGAGAGCAAAAGGAGAGAAATGGTGTTTTAATATACTAAACAGTAATAATAAAACAACCAAATACAAATTAATCAGCGGTCTTTGATGTTGTGCCGACACTTGGCTATGTCGCTGTCATCGAATGAATTCAAAACAGTGGAATGCAGGCCGAATGTTTGGAAAGGAATGGGAAATTTTTAAATTGGAAGTGAGACGGAGAGCGAATGAAAAACGAAAAGAAAATAAGAAATGTCAATTGACGACTACAACAACCGATAATAAGAATGATAACAGGGAAACACAGGAACATAGGAACATTTTTAAAATCCTCCATCGATTCAATTAAAGCCGAATTGTTTTTCTTTTTCTTATTTCTTTTTTTTTCTTTCTCAAAATAAAACATCCGCAATGCAATTCACACAACAACAAAAAAATATCCAAAGATGCCGCTATCCCAACACCCAAAATACGTGTAATTGAAATTGATAAAATACATTTTCCGGGCCATTTGGCTTGTTCAAAATTTTATGTTTTTTTTTTTTTAAATGTTTCAGCAATGCCAAATGTTAAAAAGAAGGCAAAATATGTCCGAAAAACGCGAGTTTTGGAAGAGTAAAAGAGAATGAAGAAGTTTTTAAGGCATTCAATTGCACATTTTTGGCAAATATATAGACATTTTTTGTTATCGTCCCGTATCGCGTATCGCATATCGTATGATAGATAAGATAATTTCATCAAATTTCATCCAATCATCAATTTTATAAATTTGTTCATTTCTTCTTGTTTCTTTCGCACCCCCTCTCATTCTTTTTGGTAGTCTGTTGGGCATTTTAATGGCCTTAATGAGTTAATGACATATGCCGAATTTTCGTTGTGCATATCATTATTATCGCTTGCTGGCAGAGCCCTTTGAGATCTGATGACATTATTGAAATTCCTTATTCGAAACACTTACCGCTCATTCTGTTCTGTTCTGTGTTTTCTTATCATTTTTTTGTCCATTCTTCGGCAGATCGGCTTCGTTCTCGGCATCAAATGTCAGTTGTGAAGAACACTACATTAACAGCAGGCAAGCAAGCAAGCAAACAAAAGCATGCCATAAAATTCGAACAATATCAATTAGTTGCGACAGTAGTTGTTACGTGTTGAATATATTTATTTTTACATTTAAAAACATTTGCATTATAATATTCTCTATGCCGATCGTTCGTGATTTTGTTTTTTTAGAAATAATCTCGTCCGTGGGTCACCACAGATCCACACACACAATACACAAAGTGGTATAATTCAATCTACTCCACGAAGATTGTGGCCACTCTGCGCGGCTTCAATCTCAAATTATCAGTTTTTTTTATTGATAAATCCATTTTAAATAATAATCAATAATTTATTTAAATTCCCATATTTATCGCATTTATTCGATTATAACTTTTAGAGTTTCGATTCTGCTCGCTATTCATGATCGCTGTTCACAAAAGTTCATAGCTTCAACAAATTATTATTATCATTTTATTATTCTTTTTTTTCGATTTGGTTTTGTTTGTTTTTTTTTTTCATTTCGTTTCGATACAAAAATCAAAGATCCAATGCTTGATTTGCCCAAGTTTATATATAGAATCGAAAAATGATTTGGTTGAACCTTTGCCCGAAAATGATGTACACACACACACACATACACACAGATACATTTTCACATTTCTCGCACGGAACGTGATAATCGTATTTAAAAATCATTACAAATTTGCTTTGTTTTGTTTTTTTCCTCTTGAATTCAATCATTTTTTGAACGAAACAATGCGACGCATGAATTTAATGGGAATTCAATGACGTTAACTTAAACTGAGCAAAGGTTTTCGTGTTTATTGCATTCTTCGAACGTAAATCATTTTGAGTTTAAGTATGTATGATCGGAAGAGAATAATTGTGCCGAAAGATTGAGCTCGAATATCGAATCAACAATTCATTTATTTTTTTTATCTTTCATTCCCGTTCATTTTGTCTTATTTATTTTTTGTGCTGCTTGATTTTTGTCGAGTGCTCCTGCGCAAATTTGTCTCTTTTACAAGATACACAAACGATAATGATAATTATGCGTGAATGTGCTGAGACATTCTATAAAAATGGACGGACCATCATTTACGCCGTTATTCGTATGGATACAGAATATCATCATCATCATCATCATCAGCACCGCAGAGTCACCATTCACCAGTCAGTCCAGTCATTCAATCCATTTCGCAACCTTTTTAATTGGACGCACTATGTTCATTTGCAACATTCAAATAATTTTCTTTGTTGTTGTAAATTTGTGGAAACGCATCGCCATTCTCCGATTCAATGTTGTGTAAACAAAGAATGAAAATTATTTTACATTTATTTGCTCTACAGGCTCGGGCTTTGGCCTCATCTTTCAATAGATTTTTATTTTGACATCGAGGTGACTGTGCACGAAAACGATAATGAGCTCATCACTTCACTTTTCTCTCATACACTACAAAGCTATATTCGCTTGGCACATTGCGTTACATCGTTCCGTTCTGCATTTTCAGCGATAACATGCATACGCACAAATCCAATAATAATAAAAATAATCGAAAACGTTTGGATCCAAATGCGAGAACGAAAGCGTTTCGAAAGATATATTCTGTTCGATTTTCATTCGGCCATTGATCATGATAATAATATCATTTATGGTTTTGTTTTTTTTTTTATAATTTTGAGCAGTGCCACTACCATTTACGGAGATAAAATTTTGGATCTTTACATTTCCACACATATATTTGGAATCGTGTGTGCGCACATTTAATATTTAATAGTTTAATAATGTGATTTTTTGGTTGATTCACCGAAAAGGGAACAAAACAAACAAATAAACAAACTCACCAACGAACGAATAATAAAAAAAAATTATAATAAAAAACTGATAACTGGTTGAGTGGTGGTGATATGGACACCGCACACCGCTTACTGAATAATAAAATAATAATTTTAAGTGTGTTTTTGTGTGTGTGAGAAAGAGATTGGGAATTGAGAAGCGCATTTTTAATTGAGTTCATTTCGGAAAACCGATTATTATAAATATTCATAAGTTTAGATCATTGCAATGACAAGAAACTACACCGCTTCATTCAAATGCTAAAACGACGTTTTTCTACGTCTTTTTTTTTTCTTCTTGGGATTCGAAAATCCGACAAAAGACCCAAATGAGTGACAAATGGAAGAAAAAGAATTTAAAAAAAGAAGAGCGAAAAAAAAATAACTTATGGAAAAATATTCCCGCGCACTATTCAACCGGGCTTTATGCGGATCAAATTTTTTACGGACTTATTAATAACAAATAATATTTAAAACAATTTTTTTTTTTTCGATTTCGTTCAAATGTTGAAGGGCAATCGAACCAAACTGGCTTCGGTTTCTTTTTTTCCGTCTTCATGATTTCCATTTCCTTTTCGGGCTTTTAATACTCTTGTGAATGTTGTTCATTGAATGAATGAAATGGTCGAATCAAATTGGCTCTTTTTGTTTCTCCAAATTTTTGACACTGATCCAAATCCGAATGATACTTTTTGTTATTAAATAATAACGAATACGTAATAACTAATCGCCTTTCGTTAGCTACTCACTTGGCCGAGAGACGAGAGGCAAGAGCCGAAACTCATCTCTTGACCAGTTTGTCCTCGCTTTCATTGGTGAGTCAGTAGGAGGTTTCGATCCCAAATACCTAATATTCATACGGAATTATGAACCGCACATTTTTTGGACTCTCACCGAAAACAAAACAACAAAGAAACAAAGAAAGATCGAATCGAAATGAAACGGAGAAAAATTCAAATTCATCGAACCACAAATCCTTTTATTCTCTTCATTTCGTTTTTCGATTTTCGACGAACTGTTGCGGATCGCGATGAGGTATGAGTTATTTCATTTTATTTGCAAATGGATTCAATGAAAAAGAGAAAACTATCAGATACAGTCTTTGGCTACCGGCTCAGAGAGGCTTCGAAATTTTTATCATTGCTGTGACTTTGTGTGTTTCATTGTATTTTATGAAATATTATTGAGTCTTTGTTTACCTGAAAAAAAAAATCTTTTCAGCAAAAAACGGAATTTTAGTTTGTTGCAAAACCATTTGTCACCTTCATCGGGGCGGAAAAACATACATATATTTCGAAAAAAAACAACAAACAAATGTAGAAAAAACAAGCAGAATTCGATAGTACCGAATTCAAAATATGCACCACTGGTCGTTTCAACTCGGAAGTGTTATCAAATTCTTAGTGTGGTCCATTCGACTCGAATAAAAAAACGAAAAATTAATTTTGAATAATATTATATGTGCTGTGTTTAATGTTTCCAAAATTCAGGGTGAAGTTGAGCAAGAACGGTAGCTAGGTGAAGATGAAGGTGACTCTTCATTTGAACCGATGAATGATTTGGCCGACAAAAAAGATCGCGATGACGAGGTCCTCCAATCTTCGTATCCTCCTGTAAATTTTTCGGGATCTACAATTGGGAAACCTATTGAATAGTCAAAATCCTTGGGGTCATCGATTTCGTTGATATTTGGGTGTTTCTTTAAATCGGCAATTGCCGCATCTCTTTGTTTAGACGTAAGCCATGTGAACATTACAGGTTTTCGCAAGTTTGGGTAGGTCTGAATTTTGTCATCAACCAATTTATACCAATCATCGTAATCTGGAAACCGCTTCTGGTCGTCTTTATGATGGAATGTTGACAATTCAATTTCTTCGGAATCAAACTCGCCCCCGTCATCAAACACATGCTCAGCAAACGATACAAGAATATCTTTCAATCCTTTCAATTTAATTTCCTTGATTAATTCCTGTCGATATGAAGAAAATGCGTGTAAATATCATTAAACATCATTGATCGATCTGATAAATAAAATATAGGATTTACTCACAATGGTAGCAGTTGTGTCTTTCTTCAGTTCTAGACACTTTTCCATTGATTCCTCGCTTTCCCATGGAAGTGTAACGCCAAGTGCTTCTAATAAACTATACAAGAAGCTTTCCCAGTCATCTTTTGGGTATCGGTCACCATTTTGATGAGCACGCCTAGATTTATGGATCATTGATCCCGAATGAGAGCGTTCATTCATTCTAGAACTTAAGTTAAAATCTGAAATTTTTGATTGCGAATGAATTTGAATGCCAAAACAGATGCAAGATGAAAAATTCAAAATTGAAAAATATTAAATACCAATCAGAAAAGTTCTGTGATTCCGAACCATTAAATTTTCAGGCTTAATATCGTCGTGTCTCACCGCTAAATATGTTAATTTTGAACCCGATGCGTCCAGAAGTAGCCCGAATTCCATTTTTGAATAAATAGCTTTAAGAATTGTGTTTATCTTAGTAATAATATTCACGGGACTTACCGCGACTATGCATATACTTTGATGCCAAGATCTGAAAGCGAAAATGAAAGAAAGTTGAAAGAGAATTGATAGGAAATATGGAATTTAGCCGTTTCGGTCAGCTTTACTTACAAAATCCCGAATTATTATCAAATAATTTACTTCATGTTCACCGATTTTTCCTGAATTCACCATTTCAAAAACATTTTGCTCGAGCAACGTTAATCCGATCATAGTAAGATTTTTTTCAGTCCATTTACCATAATAGTACACAACTGGAATGCCATACCTTTCAACTTCGGTGTCATTTATTGCTTCCAAATATGAATACATATAATATTCTTCTTTAGCTTCGAATTTTTTTTCCGGTATCGTAAATTTCATGGCAATTTCCATTTGAGTAGGATGCAAAATGCCTGCGTGCGAATGAGTTTTTGACTTAGAATCAGTTTTGTGATGGTGTCAACTAAAAAGAAATATTGATTTATACCTCGATATGTAAAACCAAAGGCACCTTCACCTAGGGCCTTGTCACCCAATGGCTGGAATATTCCTTCAATTACGCCTCCATTTTCGGCTATTTCTTTTACAACGTTTGCATATTCCTCAACTGTTTCCTCACTATAAATCTATAGAATTGATAATAATGGTTAGCATTGGATTGAAACTCCATTGTGCTCCTTGTCCTTTTGACTATTATGTCTACTGGCTACTTACAATCGCCGGCAATAATGCCACGCAGAAATAAATTGAAAATTTTGCTATCATCTTGAACGTTCTGGTTTGGAACAAATAATTTTAACGTGTACCGACTATATTTCCCACTTTCATTCCTTTTATACATGTACATTGTACATACGTGTATTGGGAGCTCGTCTAAAAATTCCAGTTGAAGATGGTTCGCACATATTTCATTGTAATAGAAAATTTATTATTCATAATATGAGCTTAGTCACCATTCGATGAAAATAGTCCAGCATTCATTTAATATTGTATATCGAAAAAAATATTATTCCATCAATTATTTGAAAATGCGTCGTTCGTTTTGAATATATTTTTCTTCATCGTTCACAAACACTCATCTTAAATAATGTTGACTACAAATTATTATCAGGTGTTTTGTATTAATAATATTATTCATTCGAATACAGCTTATTTGCGATCAGATATTCTGTTCGTAAATTTACTGAACGATATTATTTGGCGCTTGATCATTCAATATTCGATATTTTGGCATGTTGTTTATTAAAAATATCGAATATTACAATTAATTGTGCTTCATTATTAATTTTATCTAATCGAATAACGAAAAGATTGGTGTTCGGAAAAAATAAATAAATATGAAAACAATTAAATTCGTATATCATTGGATAGGACTAGTTGTTATCATTTCATATTTTTATGATGGAATTGATTGCTGCATGTAAAATATTCATTAGAAAGAGAAGATGTGCTCGATCCCGATTTAGCCGATCCATGTGTTGGTTCTGTACACACAAATGACTGAGGGGATGTGGCCTTCCAATGTTTGTAGGCTCGAGTGAATTTGTCGAGATCGACATCTGGGTACATTTTTGAACGACAGTCTCTGGGCACATTTATTTTTGAAATGTCTGGTGTACGATGTTTTTTCAAATAATCGATTGCCTCATCTCTTTGATTGGGCGTCAACCACGTAAACATAACGGGTTTGGGTAGGCTCGATTTTTGTATTTTGTCATCAACCACTTTATACCAATGATTATAGTCTGGAAAACGTTTCTTATCGTTTGTATGATAAAATGTATTGGCTTCAGTTTCATCTTCCAGAACTTCTTGAATCTCATTGGAATCTATTTCGTCGGATTCAAACTCTCCACCATCGTCAAAGATATGTTCGGCTAGCCCGCTCAGAATTTCTCTCAATTGTTTGGATTCGATTTTTTTGATTAGTGCCTGTCAACAGAAACAATGGATCGTTGAATTTTCATTTTGGCGACGGATCACTGATTATTATTATTACAATTATTGATCACAAGAATGCACTTAGTTACCTTAGTATTCGTTGTATTTAATTTCAGTGTACACGATTGGCCAAATGATTGTAGACCGGTCCAAGGGAATTTCACTCCGTGTTTTGTAGCAACACTATATAATAGACTCTCCCAATCATCCTAACCATTCGAAAATCAAATTGAAGTTTAGAAATTTAAAAGATGGGAACATATTTATTTAATACCTTTGGATATCTCTCACCGTGAATAGAACGCCTCGGCAAACAGTTCATTGTTCCGTGTTTATTTCTCACATTCATTTTGGAACTTACATTGAAATCTAGAATATTTTTCGGTGAATGAATTCGATTAAAATAGCAACAGTGAATGAAATACAAAGTTAAACAAAACCACAAATACATACCAATCAAAAATGTTCGATATTTTATCAACATATTCTCTAATTTTATATCGTCGTGACGCACGCAACAGCTATGCATATATTTTGATGATAAAATCTAATTTAAAATCATTGGAAAACATTGTATGATATTGTATGGGATTGGTTCGATGGAAATCAACGAAACTTACAAAATCCCGAATTAAAAGCAACGTATTGACATCATTTTCAACAATTTCCTTTGGAATGGCTTCAAGTAGCGAGAGTCCCATCATTGTAAGTTTTGTCCCTTTCCATGGTCCATAATAGTAAATGGCTGGAATGCCATATCGTTCAACATATGTGTCATTTATGGCACCCGAATACGAATACATCCTATATTCTTGTTCAGCTTCGTCGACATGTATTGTGAATTTCATGGCAATTTCTTTCTTAATCGGACCTAATATGCCTGCATGCGAAAAAAGGTTCAATTTCATTTGCTGAATTTGAAAAAAAAAATGAAATTCAAATCGAACCTTTATAGACGAAAGCCAAGCCACCCTGGCCCATTATACCAGATTTGGACGGCTTGAATACATCATTGATTACACCTCCGGTTTCTGATATTTCGTACACAACATGAGAATATTCGGCGATCGATTTTCCGTCGATCTGTGTCAATTAATAATTTAGCATAAAATACAAATTATCATTTACTGAGCATTTTACTTACGATCGACGGCAGCAACAATGCCACGTAGAAAAAAATAGCTAGCATCGTCCACTGATAGATCGTTGGGAAAGAACTACACAAAAAAAAAAAGAATCCGTAATATCTTCGTGTGTATCTTTGGTTTCCAGTTACAGTGTACCATATATATGCAGATGGAATATAATTTAATTAATTAATAATTGCCCTCTAAAGAATACTTGCTCGTCTGGGAATTCATTTGAAATAATGAATAATAATATATAATATTAATTATCCCAAAGTTAATGATGTCTTGCATGATTGTCATGAATTCAATGGATGCAAAATGAAACTTTCGAAAAATGAAAAACTTTGCCGAACGAACGATAGGAAGCATAAAGAATAATCAGTTAAAATTAATATTATTTAAGTTTATTTTCTGATTCTTCAAACATTCGAACATTCGATTTTTTTTTAGCATAAATCTGCCGAATTGATGATGGTATTTGATTGAAAGTCCATTTGATTTTTTGAACCTTCAACAACATCCGTACTGCACTTTCGATTGACGACAATAATGCCAAGTAGAAATGAATTGCTACTGTCGGCTTCATCTGGATCGTTGTCCTATGTATTTTGTATTCAATCTCTATATAGCCCTTTCAAGGAATCAGAAAATATCGAAACTACTGAATGATTTTTGCTTTTTCTTCGATCGTTGTGTATTGTCATTGATTGCAAATTCCAACTGTTTAGTTTGATTTTATCTGAATTTTGTTATTCCAAAAATATCATTATATTCAAAACCATCTGTTGTTTTCGTAAATTCGATTCCATTTCGTATTGTTGTCGTGCACTGTACAACATCCTTCATACAAAGTGTCAATGTATGCCGACAAAAGTCCCAGAAAATGTTCCACAATGTTTTTTGTTTTGAAAATATTCAGTCATGCTTTCGTCAATCACCAAAATTCAAGATATAGTTTTATTTTTGAGTCACACTGAACAACTAGCCCCGCACGCAAATAAAATGATACCACCGAAATGTTTCGAAACAAAAAAATGAAATAAAATCTGTTGATAAGAGACGAGCAATATACATATAAACCTACATCAAAAGGGAAAATAATAAGAATGTGAATTTCTTGATGAAAAGGTTTCACTCAATGGAATTGACAATCAGGTATATTCAAATTCATCACCAAAAATATATACATACATTGTATTTGTAAGTTCAAATGGCGAAAGAAATAAGTGAAGAAAAAAAACAACCGAGAGATATAAACGAAATCCAAACAAAACAAACATAAATTTAGAACAATAAATGTGATACCGATTGGCTTCGCTTTCGACGATGGCACATGAAAAAAAGAGATGAGGGTCACAGAAGCGAAAAGTGGTTCAAGTTGATTTGGAAGGCTGGCTGTGTTTTTGAATGTGACAAGTGAAATTTCAATTTATTGAAATCGTTTGACATAAGCTACGAAATGAAAAGAGGTTCAAAGATTATGTCATCCTGTGTGCCGGACGCTATACAGTTTCATATTCATACATTTCCAGAAAGGTACATTTCTCACACGCCCTCTCTCTCTCTCTCTCTC
>GL501531.1:67090-80911 GCA_000149185.1 Mayetiola destructor | reverse complement strand
AAAAAAAAAAAGAAAATGCGAACGTAGTATAAAAATATATGTTTTTGGCCGATGACAACAATAATACATTCGTTTCCATAGATTCATTCATTTTTCATTTTTTTTTTTTTTTTTTTTTCTAAAACTGGAATAAGAATTTTCACAAGGGAAAACAGCAACAACGAAAAGGAAAAAAGCTATGAACTAAACACCACCAAATTCATTTTACGAAATTACGAATGCCATGCGAAAAGATTCAAATGTCTACATCTGCTTTGTGTTTTGGCTTTGAATTGAACTTTTTTCTATCTCTCGATTTCTGTTTTTTTTTTCTTCTTCCGAATATGAATGTGCTGCACGTCGTTGTATTTTGCCCTGAAACGCATAAAACAAATGAAAATTTTAATGGAATTTAATGAGAATATTTTGTATTTCCTTTCCGAATACCAAACATTCAAAAAGAAATCTAAGCGAATGTTAAATTGCATTTATTGTGCAACAACAAACACAATGTGTAAGGTTCGAAGGACGTATCTAATGAATTATGTATGAGAAATTCACAGATGGTATGCTCTGAGAAAAGTTAGAAGAACCAATTCAATAAATTTAACATTGAGAAAATATGACATAGCATCAAATTAAAACTGAATTTCTGGACAATACATTTGAATATGTCTGGTAAAATGAAAAATAGACATGGACACGGTATGGAATAAACATATTTATTCTATTTACTAAATGACAAGTTTTTTTTCGCTGTTGTTACGATTTGTGGATTGCGGTGAGCAAAAAAAAAACCACAAAAGAACCTTACAGCGCTATTGTTGCTTCAGAAATGGAAAATGGAAATTGTGAGTTCTTCATCGGAAAATGGCAACTTTTAATAATCGGATTTTTCCCTGACATATTAATTGATATGTTTTTATCGGATCGATTGTTGTTGGCGTTTATGAGGCTTCATTGGAATCGAATGAACTCTCAACTCTCGCCAGTAGGAGTCTTTCCGCTCAGTACATATTGTAATTTGCATGTGTATTTGTGTGGTGAATCATGTGATTGACATTTGATATGTCGATAAAACATGAATTGACAATTGACATGTTCAATTTTCGAACGCATCTCGTTTCAAGGCCGTCCATTTTTCGGATATTTTCCGAAAAACAATCTATTGACTGCTATCAATCCGAGTTTCAAGCGCATCTGAGGGAATGGAGAGCTCAATTAATATCAAATCCTGAAAAATAAAATTCCCGAGGATATCCTAACGGAATATAGAATACAAAAAAATTGAAACTTATTCTTCAATAAATTTGAGCCATAATTTTAAAACTATTCTAACAGTGAACTGATTTAGTCAACCAACTGACCAAACATTCATACACAATAAGTAAGTGTGTATCGAAAACGTGTGCGATGAATCGAATACAAAATTGACGAAAACAATTCAATTGATCTTCGGTTTTGTACGTGTGGCACCCAAACAAAAGTAGTTCGAATTCAATAAACGCAGCTCACAGTTTTCGCTAACACATTTGATTGTTTTTCATTTGATTTTATATGAATACAATTTTGTTGCAACATTGTTGATGGCCGATTATTATTATTATTATTTCAATGCTAAATGTAAAACTATAACAATTCACAAGCTCAAAATAACCCAATAAATACACACAATCCCAAATATAGTCGGAAAGGGTTCATTCGAATTGAATAATTTCAAAAGAAATCAAAATGCCCGATAAATTACTTTCTATTTTCTATCTTTCTCACTCAATCAGTACGTAGTGCGAGAATAAAATTGCATCAATAAAATCATGACGAAATGTGTAAATTCACCCGTCGGATCAATTCATTCATTTTACATTCGCTTTTTGGATTTAATGTTGTTTCAATTGTTGTAGCTGTAGCTGCTGTTGTTGTCGTTAGCTAAAATTGGCAATTCGATTGCCATTCATATACACAGTTTATACACAATATATTGAATTGTGCTTCAATTTATTGAAATTAAATGTAAACGGTGCATTCGAGTTCGCGCTCATTTATTCACGCTTCCACGGTATTTTCATTCGCATTTAAGCCCATTTCAATTTGTACTCAACTCACTCATTTAACACGATTTAGTGTTTTTTCTTCTTTTTATTCTTCTTCTTCTTCTCCTTCTGGCTCGTCGTCGTCACTTTAAACTCGTATATGTGTAATTTGGTGTAAATAAAACTAATGGACGTTTAAAATAGAATTGTTCGAAAGCTATAATGTTTGACTACGTACAACGTATCGTTTGGCGAACGTGTGTACGCTGCATGGTTAAGTGAAAACAGTGAGCTGTTGTTGTCTTTGTTAGCGTGTAAATAATGCCTCAATTCAAATTGACTTGGGAAAATAAATTTTGCATCTAATCATGGGCTTCGATAGGCACACACACACACACACACACACACACATATACTCCAATGAATTGATTGGTTCGATGAATTGATGAAATGATCGCCTAAAGAGAGCTAAGCAGAATTCCAAATTTATTTATTAGTTCTCTACAATATTGGCCAGACGCCGTTGACATTATACTATAAACCATAAGTATTTCGTTTGTTTTATGTGCGATCATAGTGGGTCTAATGTGTATGTAAATTGTTTAGTCCGTGTGTATATCACGAATCGGTCAGGCATTTCGCTTTATAGCTATACCCCATTTTATATGACGATGCGTTCGAGGTGAATCTGTCTCCCATTTCTAGATCTGATTTGTTATTGATGACAAATCAATGTCTATGGTATTTTCAGTGGTCGTTTGATACACATTCCATCGAGAACGGAGGTTTGGATTTCAGTGTTCTAACTTGTAATCGTTTTAAAAGCTAAAAAAACGGAAGGAAACCCCAACAATAGCAAAATCTTCGACAGCAACAATCAACGAACGGCTTTAAATTATTATTATTTATTTTTTTTTTATCATTAGATCATTCAAAACTTCAAATTGATCGTTTCGATCTTGAGTTTTCGAGTTGAGAATGGCCCACTTAATACCAATTGCTCTTCATTAATTTGAAGCATCAGTTAAACGATATTATTATGCCCGCACTTCACTCGAATGTGTTGTACAGAATACAGAACCGAACCAAATCGAAAAAATGTGTAAATCATTTGCTTGAAGCCAAACTCATTTAACTTCTCTTGCAATTGTACAGATGAGATGAGAGTGGTGTGTGTGTACATGCTGGATGCATTGCATGAAAAGTATGGATGAGTATGTATCAATTGGCTTGTGCCATGCTTCCAGCCAATTCTGTTTTTTTTATCACTCTCTTTTTCATTTTTTGCTTCGTGTGCATTCGTAATTATTAACGATAACTTTAACTGCCATTGAATTTTATTATTCACAAAGTATAGACAAAGACCAAAAAAGAGAGAGAAAGAGAGAGGAATAGTGAAATGCGGGAAAAAAGTGTCTGCAAATGAAATTCATGCCATCGCCACGCTACACGATGATAAGGTAATATCATATACAGAATACAGAGTTTATACAGTTTGGTCGAATGCAGTTATCGAACGCTACACCTGAAAATAACTTTTTTAATAACTCTCCATTGCAATACGGTATTAAATTCCTGCGGTGCCAGCAAACACTTCAACTATTGGACCAGATGAGAAAGATATTTTCATAAATTTTCACTACTTTACGTAAATTTTTTGTATATTATTTTCATTTTTATCCATCACAAGTCACCAGTCAGCCCGTTTCGGTGTGCGCAAAATGTAAAGCATCTCAATCGATACAGAACCGTCATTTTTCCGAACAGAAAACGGGAAAAGGCGTAAATCATTTGAAATTCAGAATTTTGAACGAACATTGTTGAAAAATGGATTTATTCAATTGAAATAGTCGAAAAAGTTTGTTCGTACCATCTTCAACACCAGCTACGCAACACTACAACCGACACTTTTGAGATATGTTCAATTGTCTTGAGCAGCACGGCTGTTTGTTCATACGATCGAAAACAAAAGAATAAGAAGTGAAAAAGAAAAAGCTTGAATGGAAAGGAAAACTGACACAATAAAATTGATCGCAAGCAGCAGAAAGAAAAAAAGGCATTTGTTCTATATACATATATATATATATTTTTTTCATGTTTTGATACCTGGTGCAAACGAAGAATGAATCAACGAATCAAGCAACAATGAAAATTGCTACAGACCAGAAAAAAGAAAATTTACCGCGATTGCATTTGATGCAACGGGCAACAGCAAGAAAATATGAACAAATCGCACACAACAATTCACAATCAAAACAATTCCGAAAAATATTCAAAATTCAAATCGGAATCCAAATCCAAAATTTGTAGCACAATGCAAATGATGAAAAGATGATACACGAAACGTGAAACACAATGAAACACGAACATAGCACACCAGCTTCACAAAAGCCAAGCTACTGGTACTGCTGTTGTCTGTATGATTATTTTTTTCTTTTTATTTGGTGTATTTGTGTATGGTTTAAATTGTATGCACATTTGTCAATAGTGTTGTTGGTGTTCAGTTTGCAATTCAGCGATTTGTGAATAGATATGTTGCCTCATGCTCCAACAAGCAATAATCAAAGAACTGAAAGAAGGCAAATCCCATGAATGTACACACGAAAACCGAATCGAACCGAAATGAAAAGAATGGAACGGGCAACGGAGACAAAGATGCAAACCAGCGGAAAAAAAAGACGGCATTCAATTCAATTGCATGCACGAATTCAATGATATGCACCACAGATCACCCGCGAATGTATGAAATGAAGTCAAATATTAGATTTTCGATAGTTCAATGATAGCCCTGTGCTAGATAGTTCCATTTATGAAAAGGAGAGATGAAAAAATGTTGAGAAAAAAACCCAAATGTAGATTAGTGTAATGCGTTGGCATTTGCGGTCCATAAAAACACAATACAACATCGAATGCCCCGAATTGAGAAAGAAAATGAGCAGTTAAGGTTTTTGAACGATCCCTAAGCTACTTGTGGTATTCTTCACTTTATCTGAATTATATTCTGTATTCGGTAACCGTGATTCGATTTTCCTGACTATCATAAATTTGTTCAAGTGTTTGGTTCTGTTGTTACTACCATTGCATTGCTTGTCCGCTGATCCCGTTGATTTTTTATTTTCTTGTCGCTTCGCTATTGAGCCTGAATGCGCGCTTTTGTTTAACTTCTTTTATTTGGTTTCGCAAAATGTCGAAAGAGAAAGAATGATGATTCTTGGTAAAGCTAGTTTTCGGTATTATGCCATTGACGAAACGAGAACATTTTTCAATTTCTCTCTCTCTCTCTGTTTTTCACTCTTTTTTTCAAGTGGATTGGAAGCGGCGCAAAGTGTGCACTGGTGTGTTGGTTGTCGGTTAAGGTGTAATTTATAACGCTTCATTAATTGTTTTTGGCTTTGTTTTAATGCTCAATTTCGTATTATTCTCTGTGCAAACTGCAAACTGCAAACTGCAAACGATTTGATAAAAGTTTTTGCTTCCTTTTCTTCTCTTATTCGTCTTTAAAGGTCTGGTTTGAATTGAATATAATAATAATATGTATTTTGTTTGTGCAAGAAGTATGCGCGCCGATCGCGTTGACAACAATTTAATCGAGTGATACGAAACCAGTGTCAGGAATTGGTTAGTTTATATGCACATTGCCTGTCGTCTGTTCACTCGTTCTTACCCATTCACAGCCATTTCCATTCAGTTTCATTGTAATATCAATTCAGTTTTTGACATTAGTTTTGCCCTTCTTTTATATACCATTTCAATGTTTTTTTGAGCTGTTTTACGTTGTTGTTGTTTTTTTATACGTAATTTTGCTTTCGTTCAATTGCGGCTGTATACTATCTGATGTGGTTTTACAATGATTATGAGCTAAAAGTTAGCCAAGCTACCAGGCACACAGTCCATAGTCACATTAAGGATTGTGCATGAGGCAAGCGCTTTTTTAGTGCCTTTTATCACACACACACACACACCAATCAATTGCAACTGTTCAGTGTTTCGCTAATTAAAATCTGTGTAAATTGTATCATTTTGTTTTATATCCGTGTGTGCATTGCGCATTTCTGCATTGCATTCATAATAATAATGAGAAGAAGAAGAAGAAGAAGAATGAGAATATCGTATATTGTGTAGCCAAGTGGCATTAAAGAAGCCAGGTAACCGGCAATCACTTTGGCTTACTTGTTATAATTGAAAGACAAAAACTAAAGTAATAATAATTACACCAAGATGCGGCGGCTGCTGTTACTGTTGCTGCATATCGTCGTCAATGCCAACCGAAAAACCCAACTATAAAATTCATTAACAATCATGATAAAAAAAGCACTCGCAACAAAAGCGACGGTAAAAGGAAAACACAAAAATAAAATATAAAATATAAAACTAATTTATGTGGTCGGTGGTGTTGTTCGACTTATTCATCTTACAGGTTAAATAGATTCTTTTGATCGCCATTCTATTTTGCTTGTAACTTCTACTATTTCATGAAACAAATGCTATCACCGATGCCAACTGGCAACTGAAAAAGTTGAACACAACAAAAATAGATAAAATTGAGGTGAAACCATTTGTTGTATTAGCATTGCTAGTACGGTTTGTGAGTGTATGAAAGCATGGAAGCCCTGGCACACTGGTGTTAATACATTCATTCAACCAACTGAACAATTGTTTTAATTGCTACATCAACGATATCCAAGAATCGATAGCTATTGTATAGTTTTGCAGTAGCATAAGCACGAAAAAGGCAATTTATCTCAAAGAATTGGCGACCGAAGGCGTAATTTTGGCTTCGTTGTAATTCTTGATATTTTTATTTTTCGGATTCATGCTCAAAATCTAAATTTAATAATAATTTTATTATATTTTCCTTTTCTTTTTTTTTTACTACAAATGATCAATAAACAAATCGCTTCAAATACATAATCGAAAATTCGAGTTAATTGTCATGACTAATTGAATGCCATGTGCTACCTGATGGAACACATTCATTCAATTTGGTTTCATTTATCATCATTTTATCGTATGCGGCAAAGGTGTCAGGTGTGGTTTTGATATACCAATTCGAATGTCTATCTTATTCCATCTATTTGGTTAATTTCTTCAATCATTAAAATCCACATCATTAGTTGTGATCTTTGCGATCCTACAGCCCAAAAGAAATTAAGTCTTTTTTTTCTCGATCATTTGTTTTCACTTTATTCCTTTTTCCATTCGAATGGAAACCGACTAGTGAGAGCAAATTAATGTGTTAATGTTTTAATGTTTTAGTGTTTAGCATCCAATTCGATAATGGTATAATTATATGTATACACTTGATGTGTATAATGTTTAATAATAGTAATCATCATCAAGGCCTTGTCAGAACTATTTCTCTTTTTCATTTTGAATTTCGAATTCCTCAACCGAAATGAATTTTTATTATTAAAAGCATCATTTCGATAAATCTATTTTGCTACGCATGAGTTAATTTAATTGTACAAATATATTTCAATAGATGAGGTGCTCAGGCCGATGTGTATGCGTGTGTGTGTGTGAGTGTGAATATTGTTGTTTTTGCAGGCGGGCCTGATAGATGGATTGGATCCCCTATTAATTTAAATCAAGTGCAGTCAGACGATTATATTATTTTCGTTCGAAATCATAAAATTCATTTTTCAATATTTTTTGTTTGTCTCTTATATTTTCCCTTTCTCAATTTTTCCTTTACTCTCCATTGGGCTCTCATTGTTCTCGGTACTTTTTCAGTTTAAAGGTTTTGGCTTTATTCTTGTGGTTTTTAGGTGTGTTCTCGCCCATATTTTGACATAATAAATAATATCTTTTGTTTTTGTTTTTTTTTTTGATTGAAAATCATTAGTCTGGTCTGAACGCTAGAGTCTGGCAATAACATCTGAATTTGATTTGAAATGCGTACGAAAACTTATTCAATCGAGAACAACGTTATTTTTCCTTTTTGAAAATTAATGAACTCTCCGGGATTTGGGCTTAATTGTGTATTCAAAATTCAAAACGTACGTAAAAATTCTTAATACGTAAACAAATAAATGAAGAAGACCCGGTTTGGT
This sequence comes from Mayetiola destructor, assembly GCA_000149185.1. NCBI lineage: Eukaryota > Metazoa > Arthropoda > Insecta > Diptera > Cecidomyiidae > Mayetiola > Mayetiola destructor. The sequence goes on along the minus strand of GL501531.1, from coordinate 72,849 downwards.
TCGATTTGTTCTTCCCATTTAGATACTGACTGAACACCTGTAGGTTCATTTTATTGATTCGTGCCAAAAAAATTGACTTGAACGTTGACAATCCAAAGTTCCAGTTCATTTCAATCTATTCTGTACTTTTATGGAGATAAATCGATGTAACACACAATATCATCATTATTATTATCAGTTTACGAAAAAAAAAGATTGGATAAAGATTGAAACACAGACCAAAAAATATTAATCAAAAAACCGAATCTTAGAATGGGATAGAAAAGGACTTCCAACTGTGCGAACGCATTTAAATCGTCTCCCGTTTTTATTCGGTTATTTTGTTCTTTTTTTAATTGTTTGGTCTGCTCTGTCGCAACGTGTAAATATTGTTTTATACGCCTGCTCACAGTTTTTATCGCATACCAAAAACTAATCGAAGCATGGATCACAATATTAAAACATAAATCTTTCGAATATTTGGGGTTTGTTTTTTATTTTAGTTCCTTTGAGATTCGTGAACACATAAAATGACCATAAACTTTATGATAATATTCAAATGAAATAAATAGCGATTGGTTTTTAATGATTCTGTGAAAGCAGTAAGATTTCACATTTGGCCACATCAATTATATTGTTTATTTGGACTTTTGTGTGATATGAGATTCGGTGAAACGAAACGAAAGGGAATGAAATGAATCGAGATCATTTAAACGAGATGATTTTAAATCATTGTGCCGATTATCGGCATGTCGTTGTCGCTATTCGATACTTTTTACGAGCCATTTTTTGCTTTAACGAGCAAATTGAGGTCGTATATTGTTTTATATTTTTTTCTCATAAGTTTTCTTGTTTGCTCAACCCATTTCAGGCCTTTGTGATAATTAGAAGCATTAATTACTGAATTATTTGTCGTTGTATCACTTAATCATCGGCTATCTGAACTCAAAGAGAGTGAATTATTAGTGGAGGGAACGTTGAAGATTTGTTGAGCGATGGTCTTTGGTTTTTAGTTTGTATTTCGAGATAAGAAACTTTGAACGTTTAATGTACATAATAATTCAAAACGTACCAAATTCACTATCAAGCACCGCAGGTCGTATCGAACTTGAATTTGGACATTTTTTAGAATCGGAATCAATTTATCTATAGATGTTTACTTCAAATTAAAATTAGACTTATTGTTTGAAAATATAAATTCGAAGAGGGATAGAGAATACAGAATACACTATGGGCCACATGGATCCGAAAAGATCCTAGATGCCTGTGGTGCATTAAAATCCGAATGAAAAAAATTTAAATATGTTTTTCTGGCGATTTCAATCGATTTGGGAGTTCAAAAAATATATTAATTTTTTAAATTCGGTTCTTATTTTCTTCTACTTCAAATAGGCCAATATCGGCAATTAACATTCGAACATACAGTATTCATTATGTGTGTGGTTTATTGTATTATCAGTGTCCAACTGGTTGTGAACAAATTTATGGTTTTTTTGATCTATTTGCTCTATGGCCTGTGGCTCAACCGACGAAAGCGATAAAATAAGCATGTTTGTTTGTTTGTTTTTCTTTCATCAATCAAAAATTAACAAAAAATACATGAACAAATTCGTATTCCGGTTGAGAATTTCATATCGATAGAATTCGAAGAGGCAGAGAAAAAATGGGCATAATGAAAAGCCAAAAACTGTCTTTGGTTTTCAAAAAATGATGATTGAATTTAAAAATAGCAATAAAATTGAAATAATATATGACTTTATATGTATGTCACAAGCACAGGCAAGCCAGGGCCATTTATCTATTCGCGTATAATTCTCATTTGTATTCCATAATTAAAATTGAAACGAATCATTAGTTTTTTGAAGGATTTGTTTATTTTTTTTTTTTCAATTCAAAATCGATTTAGAATGTTAAAACGGGAATCTAGCGGAATAGCGCCAGATCTAGGCCTGTTTGCATGCACGCGTGCAATGTAATGTGGCAATTTAAAAACAATGTTTAAACAGCGACAGCAGATGATTATTATTTTTATTGTAAAACTTTTCGACCAGTAAACGAACGCATGTAATGTTAAACGAGCCGGCCGCATGTCCCTGTGAACAAAAATGATCAAAATGTTTTGTATATTTGTTTTTTTCTTTCTGTTGATTCATTGCAATTGAAACTGAACGAAACACCCGGAAAAAAAAATGCATCAATCGATCAATGCAAGTAGATAACCAGAATGAATATGAACCAACTGCTACCAAACCGAATAAAGAGCTAACTTGCAATAACAAACGAAAACAAAGCGAATGAGCAACAACAACGGCAACCGAAAACGAACAAACGAATTTTTTTCCTATTTCAAATTAATTTTATCCGTTTTTCATTTGCATTTGATATGAATAGTAATATGTATTGAATGTTGAACATCGGCATGCCCAAAATGCTCATTGGGCCCATTCGTAATGGGTATTTGTATGCGCTTGTGCTGTATGATGTATGCACATAGCAAACGCAATGCGCGATATAATCGACAACGAATATTCCATTTTTAATTATTTTTATTCATTATAATATTTTCCTTCTTCATTGTCTCGTCTTTGCCCATTCCACCGGGACACCGTCTCATGTTGGTATTCGAACGAAGCTGATTCCATTTCGGTTTGGTTTGTTTTAATTATGTTTCATGTGTTTTGAGGTAATCGAGATTTGATATTATCCGATATGAAATTGTTGAAAATGATAACAATCGATGTGCATACATAAAATGCTGTTCATTTCGATGAATGTTTTGGGATGTTGTTAAACATTGCATTGGTATTTTCCATTCGTACCCAGTAGATGTTTCTTATAGATCGACCGCATTGCACGTTAAGCATCGTCGATTGAGTGTTGAGATGTTAAAATGTTTTAAGATGTTCTAGAATGGATGTTATTTATTTTATTATTAAAGAAATAGTTCATCGAATAGTTCATGGAATAGATAGAACGGGTGATGATTCTCAAATGAGCCAGCAAAAAAATGCCGAAAATTGAAGATGTAGAATGCAATGCAATGCATCGAGAATAGAATGTTTACAAGATAAAAACATAAATATTTCAACAATACCAAGGGCTTGAATCTTGCATTGCATTGCATTGATTCATATCATTCGGCATTCGATATTTGGTATTCGGTGCATTTTTCTTGTTGTATACAATTCCAGCCAGCATTGGTGTGAATTTCCCTTTTTCTTACTTCTATTCGTTTTTTTTGTTGTTTTTTTTTTGGTTTTTTTGTTCGAACATAAAAGTATTAATATTATTTACATTTTACATTAGCTGGTGCAATACAAATCTGGTGCCTGATGGATGGTGCCGCATTCATTTCGATACAAAGCGAACCAAAATAACGGTGAATATCATTCGTTGATCGTATTAAAAACACAAAATACATTCGATATAAACAAAACTTTAAATTTAAATTTAAATAAAAACCATCTCGCCTGCACCAGACGTTTCCATTCATGCCATTGATTAAAAATATTTAGAATCTTGAATAATATTTTAAAGAAACCATCCATTATTTGTTTCGTATTTTGGCCAAAAATGCAATCAGCAAAATCATTTTCTTCCTTTAAATGGAAAATAGCAATGAAAATTGACGATAAAATAACCATTTCCAGTTCGATCTCGGAATTTTCATTTGATGTGCAGATGAGATGAGATCTGCGTTTGGCCAGTGAACGGCGACATTAAATGGAAAAGGAAAGATATTAAAGATAGAACGTGAAGACGAGCAAAGACGATCGATTCGTGGATGGTGGCTCATAGGAAGGGATTCATGAGTATTATCATTTTTTACTATCGCCTTGCAGATTTTTCATTTATGATAAAAAGGATTCATTTCCGTTGCACCTTATTCCATCTGTAATGCGCAAAAATTTTTGCCTTTCATTTGTGTCTATCCAATGTTCATTCTGTTGGCTCTCCTCTCGAAAAATATGCGGGATGGGAGTTTAAATTCCATTACGTCGAACAACAATCGAAAAATCAACAACGATGAACTTTAACAAGGAACTTCTACCACCTACTACCATCATCATCATCATCATCATTATCATCACAATGCTATCAACCATCTAACCATCCATCCAAACGTCCATCCAAAACACGGAAGCAGGAAGAGAAAAAAAGAATTATTAAATTGAAATATTTTGAAACGAGGATGATGGAAATGTTTGAGTCGAAAAATGAGAAGATGAAACGTTCAAAGGAGAGAAATGAGCAAAAACAAAGGAAAAATGGAAAAGGGAAAAGAGAAGATAGACGTCGATGAGGGGCAAGCATTGCCGTATTATGGAAATTGATATGGAAAAGTGAACATCGAACAATCAAACTAAATAATTGAAATAAACTCGAGAAGCCAGAAATAAAATAAAAAAAAAACGAGCCACAGAATGGAATACTTTATTTACTAACCATCTATTGCTAAAAATGCTAATCAGACGATTCCTCTACCAAGCCGCAAACAAAAACATCAACATAATCAACAACAGCGACAACAAGTACAGTTTATTATGGACAATAATAATTTTTCTCCGTGAAAAATTAAAATTATCAATAATAATGCAAAATGCGTACAATTTACAATATGATCTGCTGTCGGCTCTCGGCTCTCCGACCGCCTCGACAAATATATGTCGGTATATGTATGTTGTACGTTGAACGGTCATGAGCATCTCATCATTAAAAAGTTTTGTTTTTTTGTGTTTTTATTTGCCAGAAAATAAAATGACTCAAAATCGGTCTGTTTCTTCGAAAATTGAACAAATTTGATCCGTCGAACAAAGTTGCACAATATGTATTGCACTCAGTTTTTGGCATTTGGCGTTTGATTTTCGATGCATCTATGCAAAATTTAAAAAAAAAAAAATAAAAACAAACAAAATGCTAATGTTGAAGGAATATTCTATCTATAATTTTAATATGATATATTAAAATGAATGATTTGTCGAAGCATAGAATGATATTGAATCTGAGGGACGCACAACGCGCATCGTCGGAATTCAGGTAAAAATATGGTATGTATGCTTATCGCGCTTGGCTCGAAATCCACTAAAAAAACAATAAAACTTTTGATTGACTCCAGGCTTCAGTCTTCATAATAATTATGTATTTTCATTTTGAAAAATATTTAGATTAATATTAATAACGAACATTGTTGATCTCACTTAACATTTTCATATTGTTCTCTCGCTGTGCAAGGCGAAATATGAATCGACAACTTGTTAGTGAATCAAAAGAAACTGCACCGATGCGAATGGAATTTCCCGATGACTATCATATTTCGCATTCAACATTATTATATTATGATTTTATCGAAAAACAATTAAATAACAAACAGAAGAGTAGATGGAGGAACATGATAACAATTTCAATTCAATTGAAAACTAAAAATTGCACAATGCAATAACATTTGATGCAAAGACCGTGTCAATCAATTGGTCTTGAGGAAACAATTACTATCATTTTCGGTGATCATGCTGGAAAATCATTAAAATTGGCAGAGGACAAATCAATGATATTTACAAATTACATATAATAATGAAATTTCTTTTTGCGTTGACGCCTCAACAAAACGATTGATGTATCAATGGTTCGAGGGACTATTCTCGCTCAAGAGAGAGAGAGAGAGAGAGAGAGAGAGAGAGAGAGAGAGAGAGAGAGAGAGAGAGAGAGAGAGAGAGAGAGAGAGAGAGAGAGAGAGAGAGAGAGAGAGAGAGAGAGAGAGAGAGAGAGAGAGAGAGAGAGAG
>GL501531.1:46544-63076 GCA_000149185.1 Mayetiola destructor | reverse complement strand
TCCTCCTCCTCTCTCTCTCTCTCTCTCTCTCTCTCTCTCTCTCTCTCTCTCTATCTCTCCCTCAATTTTTGCATTTGTTATCTTTATCAGCATTCTTTAATGCTCTTTGCATTCAACCTGCAATTTTTCCAATTATGTACATTGTTGTTATTATTTTTCTTCCTCAGTGTTCGTGCATTCCATCGCTTGTGCAACATTATTATCTTCTTCTTGGACTAAGATTTTCCCGCATTTTCATTAAACTGTGCTGTTGACTTTTGAGCGCACTTGGCATCGGACGAACATCTATTTTTGTGTAAGCATTGTTTTATATTCTCATTAGTACATCATCAAATAACAAACAAACTCAGTCAGTCGAATAGTATTAGGTTTGGACTGAAGTTGGTTTGTTATTCAGGAGTCGAAAGTCGGGAGCCCAAATGGATTGTTCAATTGTTTGGATTGAAAACGATTTTTGTCGGTAAATGTTTTTCTGAGTTTGTTATTACTATTCACGAATACGAAAAAAAAAAGAAGAAGAAGAAGAAGAGCAAATGCGATTAGCTGATAGATAGTGAAAACGCAAGTGTTAATTATTTAATGGAACTTGCCTCAAACCTTGTGCACAGTACACAGACATCTTTGCACGTCATTCTGCACATTCCCTTTCCCCTCATTTAAATTCTCACTATACGGTATTGCTACTATAATATAGATTATCATTGCAATGCAATTGAATGCAAGGCAATATATTCAAATGGCACAAAACACCGATAGCATTACCGAAATAAATATAAATTTAAATGGAATCAATAAAAAAGAGGAAACAAGCAGACTTTTGTGGTACCGAATTCAAAAATATGCACCACATATCGTATCAAACTCATGAATGACATCAAAAACTCTTCATTTCCAATCGGCGCGCATTAAAATATAAAATTTTCAAAACATTTAGGGAAATTTTGAAAGGAAAAATTGAATTAACACTCCTGAGAACACTTTTTGATTTCAAATTATAGGAAGTATCGAAAGGAATATCTTAAACTTCCCATAAAATTTGATAAAATCCTAGAAATTCTTGAAAGAATCCAATAAAATCTATAGAAAAAAAACCCACTTATTACTCGTGGCTTCTCAATATTACTAGTAATGCACTTGTGGTGCAAAAAAAATGCTCGTACAATATGTTGTTGCCAACATTTTATTATTATGAATGCAATGTGGCTAAAGAGCTAATGGTGACGAGACAAAAAATTACAAGCGATATTTCGACATCGAAACATTTATTCTGATTACAAATCTATCGAATTGGAAATTCGCTTGCTTCGTAATTTTCCATTATTATCATTATTAATTAATTTTATAGACAAGTAAAGCATTGCACGCACAGTATGTGTATGTCACTGTGCTGGTTTCGGCTAGTTGAGGTGATTCAACTGTATATTCACATATTGGAATTCAGATTTTTTCAACCAGATCAATCGACAATTTCATATATTACACGTTTTCCATGGAATTCGTGCTCACGCTCATCAAACGATCTTTTCCATTTGGGCTTGAGCCAAACCAAGACCAAACAAAATCCAAACACCAACCATACCATTTATCATTATATTTATTATTTATTCACTTATTTGAATTCTGTGTAGATTGAAATTGTAAAATTTTTAATTAGTTGGTTGATGTGTCATTGCGTGTTGAATACAACACGATAATCAAAGTTATTGTGAATGTAATGAAGAAAAACCGAAACCATGAAACGACGGTGTATTTTAGCGTTCCGATTGAACCATGCACGCAATATGAATATTTTTCTAATTTAAGCAAAAGATTTCCGTTTTGATTTTATGGCTTCAACAACTCAATACTAAATATGTTGGTTTTAATTTGGAGAATTGTACGAATCCATCATTTTTTGCATTTAAAAATTCACAATTCATGCCTGCACCTAAGGACTAACCATCGATGTACAGATGCTAACACTGTACGTGTGTTATCGTTTTAATATGAATTTTAAAAAATTAAAACCAACAACCAGGCGAGCACCTGGTCAAATAATTTCACCAAAATGATCAAACACATTAAGGTAATGGGAATTTTTATCTCTCTTCACTTTTTTCAATGGATTCAATCCAGCAAATCGGCAATGCTGTTGCCCGAATTTGATTTTGCGGTTTGTTGTCATACAAAAAAAAAGAAAAATGATATTATTTTTTTCTGCCCACTAAAAAATGTAAGCAAAAAATAATAATGTGCATGGTTGGCTCGATGGTTTCGATGGCATTTTGCTAAATGAATAATATTTAATAATCAACCGATAAAATGTGTGCAGACATATGAAATTTGCTTACGTTTTTTCTTTTTCGACTTTGACAGTCGAGGTCTGGGCGTTGAGAATCGTTATGATATTTCAAAAAATATGAATACATATAACGCTAGAATGGGCGATACATATTAACATTCAACATATCTATTATATGGAATATGAAATGAGATGATACTGAATGAGACTCGGCAAGGGGAACCAAAGACTGTGTATTCAAGTTGATATTTCGGTTGCACAACCTGAAACTCACTTCAAAAAAAGACCGGACATATTCTTTCTGTTTTGATTCAAATGATTAAAAAGCGTAGTTTGCGGGTTTACATTCCATTCGAATGATTGCAATACGCGTTCATCAGGTTTATGTCTGTACATTTTCCCTTAATCGACTTATGCAATTATTGAGGTTGTAGAAGAACCCAAAAACAAAACCCAACTGCTGATCAAAAGCTCACGCAAAATTGAAAAAAAAAAACAGGGAAAAAAAGTTGTTTACATTCTGCTCGAAATAATATCAATAAAATATTCCCATTGGAGTTCGATTAAAATACCCTTCGCTGGCTAAATAAAGCAAATATGTTCAATTGTAGACTGTGATGGGGAATGTCCCTGTGAAGGCAATGAGTCGTTGGTAACCAACGTTGTTGTTGTTTTTATTATTATTATTTCTGTTTCTCTTCGTTCACTACGTTACTCATTTCGAGTTTGTTTTGCATCAAAGTCTCTTCGAGAAACCTCTTGGCTCCTGCAAAAATAAACAGGCTCTAATGCTTCACTTGTTAATGCATTTTTTGTCTGATTTCGTGTACTATGCATACTGCACAGATAGATAGACAGACGAAGCAATTCGATATTTATGTTCACAGTTTTATCAATTGAAATTTCTTCGTGCCCCTTTGAATTCCCTTAAATTGAAATGGATCGATTTAGTAAAGGCAGCAAACAATTAAAAAACTGACGATTCACTCGACGATATGTACGAAATACGAATAGTAAGAGCCTCCGGTATAATAGAAAGACAGTTCAAGAGTTTGAGTATTGAATATATTGCTAAAAACAACAAAATTTTCTTCGTAAATATTTGAAAAGCGAAATTTTCATTTCGACATATTACAAAAATAGACAAACAAATCGAATAACAAATATTTTGATATGTACAACATTTATACTTGATGAAGTGGCCCACAGATAGAGAATGAGATAGAAAGAGAAACGGGAGACTAGCAAATAAGTTTATTTTCGGTGTTTGTGATTTTGAATGGGAAAGAAATTTTGGTAGTTACTAAAGCCATTAGTTAAACAATATATTTGTTTTATATCCTTTCAATTCCACCGTTTACTTTGTCTCCGCTTCGATTTTTATATTCTATATGCCATACATGTGTGTGTGTGTGTGTGTGTGTGTGTGTGTGTGTGTGTGTGTCTATACGTTTATTTGAATCGGTTAATTATTTGTCATAAAAACAGCATGAAATATAACATCACTGATAGAATGTCATTTTATTTATATTCAATATTTTATATTTGAGGTAATGGGGCTCGAATGGCGTGGCGAAACGCTCATTGAATCTTTGGATTCTAAAAATTTGGTGTTCATGCAATTGATTTCGAGTGCTTTGCCATTTTAAGTGAAATTGATGATAATAATAATGGATGAATGAATTTAAACCAAATACCGGCCAAAACAAGAGAAATTATAAAGATAATCCCCAAAAGGATAAATTGTATTGTACAATTGGCAAATATATTTTGAGGTGAGGGTTTCCACATTATTTAATTTTCGGTTCTGAATTCAACTTAAACAGCAACCAGTTTCACTGTAATGGAAATGATTCCGATTTTTTGTATCGGCAAAAAAAAAATGATAATCAAATCGATTGATATGAATGTGATTATTACGTTTAAATTGCAATATAACAACCAGCTATTCATTCATCCATCAATCCATTCATTTGAATTCATATTCACGTTACATTGCGGTAAAATTTGTATGTTCGCTTATAATTGAATTTAAAGTTCAATTTGAATCCCTGGAAAAGTATATAGATAAACAATGGATGCACGTAACGCAACGTATTCGAATGAGAAAAAGAGAAAACATTTACTATTATTATCATTCATATCGGCAAACCTCAAAAATGAAGCCCGAAAAATTCATTAAAATAATAATCGATTCAATAATGATTCATGGAAGTGGAAAAATATATGGCCTACACATTAATATAATATCAGATCATTAAAAATCAACACAAATTCCTCATTTGGTCATTTATTTGGCTTCCAGATCAATTATCACAAATTTCAGATTTCAATAATGACAATTATTATAAAAGATAATACATGATGACTGATACAGTCAGTACGGAACTCAGCCATCGATCCTATCACTTGATGAATCAAAACAAAACTGGTGAGTTGCTTCAATATAATATCATTAAATGGACTCAACATTTCAATCAACAATTGATGTCGACTCATTCGATCCGTATACTACGCTCTGTACATATAGGGCAAAGAATAACCAATGAAAAACTCCTGACAAAATATAAACAGGTCATAGCAACAAATTTTCGAATGCACGGAACATTCAACGGTTGAAAATCGTCAAAAACAAAGAACAATCATTTACACAATAAAAATCCGAATAAAAATTGAATTGCATTCGATGTCAGATTACAAAATTTATTTAAATAAAAAAAACTATTTCGAACCTTGATTCAATATGACATCCTACCGGTGTTCTGGATATACCGGATGATCAAAAAATATTTGTTTAAAAAAAGTTAATTGAATTGAAATAAAAATCCAAGGGACTGTTAAGATAGTTTTTCTCTTTTGCTACGATTGTAGCCCTGATATTATTGTTTATAAGTAATAAGCAAACATTGATTGACAGCTTTATTCGATTTGCGAATGAATTTCAACGGAACCAATTATAAGGAGATCATTGTATGGAAATAAAAATGAGATTGGTCACACTTATATCAGGGGAAAGTAAGTGAACAATTTGGATTTGATGTCATTTAAAATAATCGCTCCAGCCCCAGTTTAAAATTAAACTATATAGCGATCATAGCACGATTGTTCGTCGTTAACCACGAAATGCATTCCAATATATCGGTTTCATATTTTTAAGCGGTTTAGCCCATTGCAACGGTTGGTTTGTTAAGTAATGTGTGGTCTATTTTCCGCAAAATAAAAATGAAAAAAAAGATCTCTTCGTTGAGTTCTCCATTTGAGAAACGAACAACCCAAACGAGTTGGAACTCTAGGAATGACATTTGGTCAGTGGCTGTAAACGGTGGTAAAGTTCTGTTGGAATGCATGAACGATAAACAATAAAGGAATGAAGAAAAAAACACCGTATGTGAAATGTGAAACACAATCCGGATTTAAATACATTACAATAACTAACTGAATAGATTAGACGCGATCCGTTTCGAAATATGTAAAGAGGGGATATTTAAATTTGGTTTGAGTCAGAGATGGAGCTATATTGCTGTATCAATGATTTTCACAGCCGAATGGCATTTTTTTGGAACGAAAAACTTATTCGAATGGTATTTATTCTATCCTTCAACATCACATCGTTTTCTGCATATTTGTTAAAGAAATGGACACCATTAGATCATTTTTTCGGTCATTTGGCTCATTCTAAAGGTACCAATCGCTGTCCAATGTACAGTGTCCATCCCTGGATTGAGCTAACTCTAACATACAAGTTTAATGTCTCTAAAAAAGAATAAATGAAGAAAATGAAAATAAAGAACTTACTAACACCTTTTGGTGTCAAAAATGGTTAAATTGCCTTTTATCACATTGTTGTATGTATAAACATTTATAATTCGTTCGCTTGAATGAACGAAGCGCATATTTTTCAACATTTTGCTGAATGGCAGTATTTAAGACGACATTAGAAAGTAATACATAGTATTAAACTTGCAATGAAAATTAAAAAAAAATTTTTTTTTATTTTGTTCATTTTCAGTTAATATTGTCCCTTTCGTTAGTCCGTCCGCATTTGAAACGTAAAACGTATATCGATTCATTTCAATTGAAAAATTGCAAATGGCATGGTGAAATATGATACGTGTTAAAAATCGAACATTTGAGCTCCGCTTTATTGTTGGGGATTTTCTGCAGCTAATTATCGGATTAAAAAGAATTTTCCAAAAAAACGAAACAAATGCAACAATAATAGCAACCGAGTAAAGGAAAAAAAATTGTTTTGAAAAAGAATTTAAATGAGGGCGCTCAAAGGAAGGGCAAGTAAAGAAGAAAAAAAAGAAGAATAAGACAAAATCAAATGGTGAATTGTCCAGAGTCCAAAGTGTGCACACGATTTATAGCTGTGTCAGTAAGTAGACATAAACATTTTGCTCGAGCCAGTTTGTGTTTAGATCCATTTACCATTTGAATCGTTAATAACTAGTATTTGAGTATTCCAATGGTTTCCGAAAGTATGTTTGTATTTGCTGTTATTTTTCTCTTCTCCCATGTCCCCAAATCCTATTCTATTATCCATCTATAAATACAAAAATAAAAAGAAAAGTAGCCAGTTGACACCATTGATTTTGTAATCGAAAGCAAAAAAAAAACAAACAAACAAACAAACAGATAATACGAAAAATAACAAACATACAAAAGATGTATTGGAACAGCCGATCGGAATGCCAAAGACAAGTAAACAAAATAAACTACCACACAATCCATTCAAGGGATGGACGGCTGCTTTTTTATTCTTTGGAAGGCTTATTTCATAAAATGGGTTTTTCAGACTTGAGCCTCTAGTTTTTAATACCTCAGCCCACCAAATGGATTGGGATGGAAAATGAAACTTGGAACTATACACCAAAAACAGTTAAGTATAAAAGGGTGAACCACATTCGCTCTTTTGATTGCTTCAATTTTGCACCATTTTATTTTCATCCATGTTGTTAAGCATTTCGAGCATTTCGAGGTTAATATTTAATTTGAGTATAATGAAGCCGACGACATGGCAAGTGTTATCCAAGCGGCTGTACTGTCAAAGTCGAATGAATTTATTATTTTTGTTTGAACAGTGGTTACACTTCATTGGTTTCTTTTTTGCTACTTCAACAATTCCATCTACTTGCCAATCTGCCGACCATCTAACCGTCTAGCCAGTGACAGTTTGGGATTTTGCAAAAAAAAAAACAGCAATATTATTCCAATTTGATTATATTAAACTGAGTTCAGATCACATGCAGCTTCGGCGATAGGACATTCCAAAGACGATAAAAATGACTGCCGAGAAAAATATTACGAAAAAGATCCGGTTACAACAGCGGCCATCAGGCAAAGATCAAATCAAAACAATTGAATTTTTTCGCGGGGGAGATAGAATTTTAATATAAAAACGCGTATTCGTGTTTTCAACCGAACCAGAGACTGCTGACTGCCGAATCGAACCATTTAATTTAATGTGGATTTAATTGCAGTCTGTTGTGCATTTTAATTATTATTATTGGAATTTGAATTGTCTGTTTGCTGTTGACAAAGAGCACAATGAGCCATATGCACAAAGAGTAATCTTTTTATTTTTTTGACGAGAATAAAATGAATGCTGAAACCGGTTCTCATTCTATTCGATCGTAAGCTTCCATAGAACCGAAGCAATAAATACCAAATATTATCAATGTAAAATGTAATAAATTCAAATCACTTGTATTTGTTATCCGCACAATATTTATAACCTCGAATTCCGTCAATCATGGTTCCGGGTTGTACTCTCGTAACTATTCTTTTTTTTTCGCATCAAAAAACTTCGGTGCTCACGGCAACATTGGAAAATGATAAACAGTGTGGAAAACAAATGCATAAAATGCATTTTTTCTCTTGCGTTTTATGAATGCTAATGTGGTGTCCAAGCCTGGCGGAATCGGACGGAAAATGCAACAGCAATAATTTCGCGGAGAGACGACATTTTTTAAAATTTATTAAACACGCAATCGAAAAAGCAAAACAATGAATATTCGGACGAATTGGAATTGAATGGCGTGAAATGCGACATCAGGGTCGCTCATTGTAGGTGTGTGTGTGTGTGTGTGTGTGTGTGTGTGTGTTTTGTGTGCATGGTGGCAATACAGAAAAAGCAACAACAATAATATGCGATAATAAAAACAATTACAACAAAGTCTATCACCAACATTGCCGAATGCCGGCCCGACCGACCGACCGATGTTCGTCTATAATCAAAAATGTTGATCAGAGTTTTTATATTTTAAAATTAAAACCAATACAATAAAAAGAATAAAATAAATGCATATTTTTGTCGAACAAACGAAATATAAAAATGAAAAAATAAGTTGGTACGGTTCATAGTTCATGGTTCGTAGTTCATTTTACATATGTTCCGGTCGTCGCCACATTTTCGCGACATTTAATTATATGGGATTTTCCATCATGCACTTTGATACTTAAATTTAAATTTTTTCTCGTATTTCATTTCATTTTATTCGAAATGGTTGTTCACTGCTGAAATGTTGAATGTTTGATGTTCCATGTTCAGCGAACACAACATTGTATTTTTAATTCGATTTTTGAGAAGTTTTTCGTGTTTGGAAATTTTTTAACTTTTGCAAAGTGCATGATGGAAACACACCAACAAAACGCCAAAGGCGTTTACATTTGACGAAAATGGCTCCCAAATGATATACACTTGAAAAAATCTCTTGCAAAATGAATCAGGATCAAGTAAAATATGAAATTGAGATGAGATTTTGCAACCATTTTTATAAAATACATGTTTGACCAAATGAGTTGAAAAGTTGATGGTTTTTATAACATTTATATTTATTTTTTTGATTTCGTCTTCAATTCGGTTCGGTTCCAAATGAAAGCTGTGAATGTCCACATCATAAAATCGACTCGTAAAAAAGCAACAAATTGACAGAAAGGAAAAGAACCCAAAATCCGAGATGATTGAATCTTTCTTCGTCTTATTCCGTTCATCATTTTCCTTTCGCCGACTCTAACTTGCTCATCTATAAAACTCAACGCACAAGTGACGTAGAAAAAAAGAAGAAGAATACTTCAGTATCCACAAAACCACTTCAAATTTCGAGAGGAAGTTCTCATGGACAAAACTTTTAGTTCTCTTGCCACCCATAAGAATCGTCTTCGAAAATGAAACTTTTTTCCATCTAGCACGAGTAGAACAGAGTAAAGGAATACAAAGTGGTGAAAGCCAAGCGAATTGGTTGAAGGGTCCACCATCGGATAAATTGTTGCGAATGAACAAACGGCAAAATAGAGATAATGAATAATTTATAGATCAATCATTGGCTAAAATCGGACAGTAAAAGAATTATTTTTTTCAGAAGATTTGGAGAAGAAAATAAAATGATGGCAAAACAATCCAATCGCAAAACAAATTGCTTACATTGTGCAACACATTTGCAATCGTACTGGACACAATAAATATTGAAAATATCACCGATTTCGATTGCCTGTGCGTTGTGTTGGCCCCACGTTAGCCACTTTACCGATTATTTGGTGCGGTCAACGATTTTCAAAAATGCAAAAAAGCCCCACACACACGCAAACAAATAAAATAAAAAATAAGAATTAAAAAAAACCCGAAGGAAAATTCTGCATATGTGACAATCAAATATATTTTAATCATATTAATCTGATGAGGGGTTTTTGTCCTCTTTTTTCTTCCATTATTCATTTATTCATTCAGTTTCTATGGATATGATCAAGTAGTCGCGCCCTATTGGCCCCTCATTTCTGTCGCATAGATTAAAGACAAGTGTATGTGGGTTTGTGTGGGTGAGAAAATTGCAAAATTGTTCGTTTTCAGCTCTACGATTTTATTCGATTCTTTTATTGTGTATGTGATGCATGTCCTATTGTTGGATGTGTTTAAGATTCAAGTGTTCAAAAAAAAAAAAAAACATTTCATTCATTTTGAATTGAAAAGAATCAGTGAGATAGTCAAAATTTTCATTGTTTGAAATAACCATTTTACAAGGTTTTCTCATTCAATTCTCGGCATCAATCATTATAAAGGAAAAAACTGAGGGAAAATGGCAAATTCACAACTATTGAACTGATTTTGAATGAATGAATGGAAGCAAAAGGAAAAAAAAATATAAAAAGGGAAAAGCTATTGAACCAACAAGATGTTGTGACATAACGAGTTGGAAAAAGGAAGTGAGAAAAAGTCTTCTTTGTTCGATGAATGGTTCGGTTTAGTTGGTCTCAGATGGCAATCGTATATGCAATCAACAAATCAACTTTGAATCAATCGAAATATTTAATAATAGCGAATTTTGCGGTTGATGGCCAAGAACTGGAACCGATTGGATCCGATTTGCTTTGCTTGGCTTGTGTCTTTTGTCTTGTATTGCGTAATAGAAAAC
Source organism: Mayetiola destructor (assembly GCA_000149185.1). Classification (NCBI taxonomy): domain Eukaryota; kingdom Metazoa; phylum Arthropoda; class Insecta; order Diptera; family Cecidomyiidae; genus Mayetiola; species Mayetiola destructor. The sequence continues at coordinate 52,384 of GL501531.1, read as the reverse complement.
ATTTAGAATGCGGTGCGCAGAGAGATAAAATTGTTCATTTCATTAAATGAGCGGTGGTGATGTGTGCAGTGTGCACTGTGCACTGTGCACAGTTGGCAGTTGGCAGATGACATTTTTTTTTCTTCTTCCAATATATTCACACATTTCCATATTTTTATGTTCCATTGACAGAAATTCGGGAAAATTATTATTTTTTTCTTCCATTCTTTATTTGAAATTTGAATATTGAATATTAATCGTTTCGAATAGACAATTCGATTGGTCGAAGAATTGAGTTTAGTTGAGTTGAAAAGTGAATCACTTTTATTTTCATTTATCATCATTCACTCTTTACGCGCCGTATTGAATTCGATTCGGTTATGAATATTTTGAAACTTATTATTTTTGAAAGACATTCAAAACAAAAAACAACACTATCATATATTAATAGCAAAATAGCATTGAACAGTGAATATCAACATGTCACAATGTGACAAACAGTCGATAGAGCAAACCGAATAGTTTCCAGAGAACAGACACAGATTGTTTTGTCAGCAGAAAATTAATTCTCGTTTCACATCATCGCACATGTGCCATATGGAAATCGATTGTCATCAATTTAATATCGTATCAGATTTGGTTTCAAAATCACCATATCCACACAGTCTGGGCATGAGCCGAATGGAAATGATTTGATTATATTATCTGAAATTGAAACGATTTCAAGCTAAAAAGCAAATGAAAAGATGAACAGGCAGAAGATAAGCAATTTTATTGAGTTAATAATTTCACAAGAAATTAACTTTGAACAATGTTAAATTGTTGAAAACATGACGTTGTCATTCAGTTGACTTCATAAAATAATCTAATAATGATTATAAATGTATTAAGATATTTTAAGAGAAACATGATCGGATCAGTTCAAAAGGTATGATAAGGTATGGCATTTTATATTGGCCCGAGCTATTACATACTGCTGGCATACACTGACTGCCATTGGTGCATACCTTACTAATCGATTTTCATCATTCAATATATTTTTAAATCGTACGTATCAATTGACTTAGACTGGATCCCATTCTGTTGCTGCTGTTATTATTATATATTAATATTGAAAATTAATTTTATTATCATTTGATATTGTCAATTCAGCAGCCAAACAATAGCATTGGTTATCAACAATCCCTTATCCTGTTTGTAATTGTAATGACAGCTCAATTATGATCAAACTTAAAACTATACAATAAAATTTTCAAAATTAATTGCACTACGCGTAAATATGTATCTTGCGATAATAATCGAATTGTCTCAATATATGTATATTGTTTAATCGATATCGATACCGAAGAATGAAAGAGAATGAAAGAAAATTCATTACTGAATGCCAAAAGAACGTAGTTCAGGAGAATTGAGTCATTCGCTTTAACAAAAGCTATTTTCTTCGTTGACTAATTGCTGTTGAGAGAATGTTTCATAATAATGATAAAATCCACATCGGCATTTAGATTCTCTGCTTGGCTATATTTTGCCAAAGCTTAGCTATGTACAACATCATATAGTGATATTTTATAATATGTATGAAAGAAAAACCAAATAAACCCAAGTGTGAAACGTGAAACATTTTCATAAACGTTTCAAACAAATTAAAGGTGCGCACGTGCTTTCCATTGCAAAATTCCAATTTTCACCAAATCGAATCAAAATGTTTGACATTTTTTGCACACACGCACATTTATGCAAATGAATGGCACAAAAAGAGCAAAAAATGCCAACAATTTATAGAATTTTGGGATACAGAGAAAAACCAAATCGTCACTAAATAGTTTATGATGATTTATTTACTTGTGCGGCATATAAAGCAAATGAACCGAACCGATTCGATGTGGTCAGTTCATAAAATGATATCATAGCTCGCCATTGCCCACAAACAATTCAATTTGAATATTTCCGTTTCGCCCTTTTTTGTATCGCTCGTATTGTTCAATATCCAGGTTCTAGTGTGTGTGGCGGACATCATTCATTAATGATACACAGTATGAATCACGACAAAAAATTTCTGCTATTTTTCGCTCGTTTGCAATTTTTACTGTTTTTTGTTTTTCATTTGTTCTCTTCTTTGAAATGTTTATCAGACTAGGCCTTTCCGTTTGCTGTTGCGGTTACCTATTATTTTTTTTATATATATACTTTGCTGTTATTTTATTATAATAATAAATAATTTATAGAGAGAGAAAAAGGTGCAAAAAATTCATAAAGAGAAATCAAATGCGAAAAGCGCGATCATAAAATAAATGACTGTTGAACATATTCCGTCACATACAAACTCGCATCGATTTAAAACAAAGCTAATGATGATTGTGTCACTCTATTAAAAACCATTAAAATATTTTTCAAATCTTTCATTTCATTTGACATCTCTGGCACTGTTTATCTTTCTCGCTCTCTCTCTCTCTCTCTCTCTCTTTCCCTGTTGATGATGCCGGTTAAATGAATCATTGCGTATTTTGTGTTGTTTGCATGACCTGCACTCATATTGCATAAAATATTTTCAATGAAATGATGAACAAATTCGTTATATTTTTTGTCCATTTTGGTATCGGGAATTATTGGCGAATTATTGTATTATATATTTCGATTGGTGGGTGGAATTGAAAGCGGTCAGTGAATCAATAATAATCGTTCATACCGTCAAATTATCATTAATCCGGTCAGGAGATCCATGTGTCCGATTGAGCTTCTCTTCGAATCCAACAAATGTGTTTGCTCATAAATAGCACTCAAATGTCAGCACATCAAATTCGTTACCACTTTTCATGTCCATTTCAACAATTTTGTCTCACATTCCGTTCGTTTGCCCATCTTCATTTCTGGAAACTTGTAAACAAAACTCTTAAGTTAAACCGATTATTATTTTATTATATTATTTTGCATCATTTTTAAAATGTGAAAATGTGGTTTATTCACTCTGTGTTTTATTGTTTGGGCCATTAAATTCGGATTTAGATATTCGCATGAAACGATGCGAGACGACCGCATTCATTTATCTCGTTCAACGAACGAACGAACGAACGCAAAAAAAACAAAACAAATAATAATCATTTTTTTGGTTGTTGGTGTGTTGTTGTTCAACATTCAACATGAATGGGCGAATGGATTAAATCTATGGATGCGATTAAATCAATTTCGGTTGTTTGCCTTCGTTTTTGTATCGCATTTTTCTTGTTACTTTTTTGTTTTTTTTTCTTCATCGAGTTGAACGACTATAACGATAAAATTCGTTCTTGGAATCCATTTGAGTTATGGTTGTGGCATTGAGTCATTGTGCCACTGTTGACTGAATTGCAGCAAAAGACGAAAAGACTAAATCTTCACATTTTTATTTTAAATTCTTATGCAATTATAACAGTTGATCAAATGAAGCGCACAAAATATGAACGAAAAAAAAAAAAATCATGCGAAAAATGTTTGTGTGTAAATTGTAATTCTTATATGTTGGTAGTCTGTACACGGAAATCGAAATTTTGGATCCATTCCATTCCATATTTTTAACAACATTTTTATAATAAAAATGACAAAATTGCATTTTATTATTGTTGTTTAGTCCTTGAAAGGTTTCGCCACAAATTTAACGATTCTGATTTTTTCGTTCATTGTTCATCAGCTTTGTATCCGTTTGTCAAGTGCTTAAATTGATGTCTTTCGAGTCAAAATATTATCAATTTGAGATATAAAAAAAAAAGATGCCAACCATACACATATTAAAACAATGAAGGGATCGCTGATGGAAAAGAATTCGGTTGCTGAAAAATTAGATAAATTATCCATGAGATAATAATAACAAAAAGAGCAACGAAAAAAATCATTTTATCGTGAAGAGTGTGCAGCTCGAAAAAAACCGAATGAAAAACGAATGAAAAATGCATAAACAACCAAGATTTCTTGAACAAGCTGTGTCAGCACAGTACTGCTTCGCAGCACAGCAAAGCAAAGCAAAATAAAGTCAGAAACGAAGCCAGATTTTTTTAATGGCCTTCATTAGAGAGTAAATTACAATTTTATATACTGGATACGAAATATAGCGTGCTGGCGGCCGCAACAGCAACCAACTAACGAATTAATGCCACAAAATATCAAAGCAGGCGATATGCAGCATGCAGCTCATCCAAACATTTTTTTATTCCAAAATCCAGAATCAAAAAAAAAACGAAAATAAGAAAGACCACAAAACATAATAATGAAATATCATTTCTTGTGTATCATAATCATCCACTGAGCCACTGGCCGCTCTTTGATTGTGATTGTGAGTCATAGGGATTTGTGGAATGATAAATTCACAAACGAAAACTAGTCGACAATGTATGAATGGTCGGTTAATAGTAATAAAATCAATAAAAAATATATCAAGCAATCAAGCAAGAACGCAAACTTGAACCTTAACGTAAACCAGCCATACCTCAATTTTGCGAATCAAAATAATAAATTAATCTTATTTAGTTGGTTGGGGGGAGGAGGGGGGAGGCGCTGATCACAAATTAATAAACATAAATTCATTTTGCCAAATTAAAATTCCAACATTTTAGAAATCCAACGAACGTTAAATGCCAAAAAACAAAGATTTTAAAAAGTACTAAAATTGGCCAGTTTTGGTTTGGATTAGTCAGTTGATACGGTCTTTGAAATCAGCATGAAATCTTAGAATTTCGAAATCAGAACTTGTTTTTCTCTTTGCATTTCTGAGTAGCTTAAGCGTTATTCTCCTATTTAGGCGTATTGTCGGTCAGTTCATCAAATTTGATTGTCATAAATCGTGAGATAGTTTACATAAACGCAAATTTAACATTCTTATGTTTCAATTCCATTGAAATGGACAGGATATTTTCTCTTCAATCGATTCTTGATCCAAACGGGTGAATCCAATGGATTCGAGAAGCCTTCGGACTTTATAAAAGGACATCGGGCACCAAGCCATTGGATCTAAAGCGAAGAATCATCAAGTAGATTTTATATAATTTTTATGCGGTCATCGTACACGGATCGTGGCTAATGTTCACTGCATCATTGATTAAATGTCGTAACCGATTTTCATGCCCTCTTTTCCTTGCACTGTGCTAATTGTGTCTGTGTCATAAATATTTATGAAGGTAGAGAATAGAAATAGCTTTGTATTTTCAATTGCATTAGTGCATGGGACAACATCCGATCAATATCATGTTGGTATATTGCTGCATGAATATGCTGATGTATTGTCATCCGAACCAGTTTTCTCTTTCATGTCAATTCATAATCATTTTTTCTTATTGTATTTCACATCGTTCTTTTTTTTCGCAACGTATTTAAATTTTTTATGATTTGAGATCAGAAATTGTGTGTAAACGGTGGCATTTTTCTCCTTCATTTAGTTTAATTGATGTTTGGTATGGTAATATACACTTAACCACTGGTCACTGGCCGACCGTTCAACTCCGAGCACCGGGTACCCGGTTAAACTGAGCTATTATTATTATCATTATTATTATTATTATTATTATTGGTTTTTCATGGTGACATTGTCTGCTGGGATTATTTTATGGAGCCCGATCCAAGTCGGGTGGGAAATTTTGTGAATTTTTAGCGATTATGTTTTATTCTTTCACGTATTTTTTGGTCCACTAAAAATCGATCCACTTACAAGCGAGCACCTGTGTCATATTGAATCGATTCAAAGAAGTAAAAGAGAAGACGATGAAAAAAAACCCATTAAAAACTCATTGCTTGAATGCCGTGTTCAGTGTTCAGCGAATCTTTGCGTTTCTTTTTTTTTCTCATTCTGTGATCAGCGATTGTATTGTGATGTGACACGCAACAGAAAAACCTAATTACCA
>GL501531.1:14765-41759 GCA_000149185.1 Mayetiola destructor | reverse complement strand
TTAAGGAATGCTGCCACACTTTCAAAATAAATTGTTCCCAAAGAATGTTTGATGTTCGAATGTTCGATTTTCCTATTCAACTCAAATCAATCCATTTGAAAATTTTAAATTCCGTTTCACATGAATGCTCATTGTGGTTTTGCTATTATTTATTTCGAAGCATTGAAGCATTGATTACATCCAAAAGTATCCGCCACGGATTGAACCAAAGAATCTGCCTTATGGCCCCCGTTTTTATCCTGTTCTTTTGCTCGGAAACCCTCCACCTCTCAATTGCTATGGAACATTTGAACTGGTTGAACAAAGTTTTCGTTTTAACATCTTGTAATGGTAAGAGCATTCAAACTAAATAACGAAAGGCAAAACCAACATTTCTTGGCAAAAGACTTCATTCTCATCTGTATGCAGTGCACTAAATATCAAGCCATACCCTTTTTCGTCTTTGCTGTCGAATGTGGTATATTTGGTATTTTGTGTACATTATGCTTTATGCTATACCAATTCATTCAAATGTCACATATATTCCGAAAATAACGAAACTAAAATCGAATTCACCAGTGAATTATTTTATTAATTCGTCAAATGAAATGGAAATCTTTCTCGGTGCGCGCCCCATCTTTCTTTTGTCTGTCTGACGGTGGTGACACGTGCCACATGGCCTCTTCCCCCAAAATTGTTTGTTCAATAAAATGCAGCGGCACATCCATTTCATTATCGTTTCAACTGCAACTGCACTTGCATCAATATTATTTTCTTTTTTCATTCAATTCATTTCTCGAATAGATATTTCACCTGCCTATTTATGCGCCATCTGCACTTGTTCACCAGTGTAACATTGTATGATGTACGTATTATTTGTTGCAAAAAAAAAGGAAAACACCGATCCATTCCGGCTCGAAATGGCTCTTGGCTGTTTTGCTCCCAATAACATTTTTCATGCATCATTTCGATATGCATATAAAGCGATCGCTTCGCTCTTCGTTTTTGTATTTGAATTCATCTTTTTCTTGTTTCATTTCTTTTTGTTTGCTTTGGACGCGCATAAATGCATTGCTCTGTCATTTCCTTTTGACTTCCGTACAATCGAATGGCTTCCAGCTCGAGAAAGAACTCTCATGTATGATAATTGTATATAAATTTATTGAATGGTTCCAAAAAAAAGAAAAAAAAGAGAAAACAATTACGTTTATTCATTGAACAATTGAATTGATAAAAATGAAGCAAAATCCACCATACAAACACGCTGGCCCCTCATTCCGTTTCCTCTTAATTGATATTTGGAAACAATGCCGCGTCCAATTATTATTGATAATATCTTATTATTTTTTTTTTTCGTGTGTTTTGAGAATGCGGGCTTTTGAGAATGCTACGGCTGCTGCGGCTATAACAATTATTATCACCATTACAAAAGATCCTTTATTGCATGGAAGAATCGAAAGATAATTAAAGAATACAAGCTTATCGAAAATTGACGTACATGTTTAACGTTCAATCGTTCATAAATGGAATTTATGTGCTGTTCCATGTTAATTGGTTCACATACTTCGAATATTCATATTTTTTCGTGAAAGATTTCCAACAAATTTCATTTGATCACTGATATCAGTCCAATGATTCATTTGATACCAACGAAAAAGAAAAAACAATATCGGAAGACCCAAAGAAGCCAAAAGAAAACGAAAAAAATAAAGCTAATATGATTGACAAAAGCAATTTCGACAACAGACCAAAAAAAAAAACTATCTCTGTCACTCAGTGCTTTTTGGTGAACAAATTGTTAAATTTCATCATTGCATCATATTATCATACAATGCGATCAATGTCATCAACATTTGGATCAAACGAAATGAATTTGTGCCCGGCTCTCCTCAATTTCACTATTTCTTCTTCTACTCTCTCTCTCTCTGACTCATTGGATTTCATTTTTTGAATACTACATTCGAACCAGAACAAAATAGCTATAATGCAAAAGATGAGATTCCTATCAAATAAAACGACGAACAAAAATACGATGCATTGCCGTTGGCATGAAAAAATTTCAAATTCTGAAACAGTGAACACTGAGCAGATAATAATATTATTTGCAGCAAGCCAATGTGAATTCAAAGTTTTTGAATGACGAACCGAAAAGAAAAACAATAATAACATCTCATCAGATCGTCAAACAATGTAACGAACACGCGGAGACAACAACAACGAAACATAGAAAAAATCGAATGAAAACGACATGCAAAAGATATTAAAAAGTAACATAAAACATCGTCGTTATGTCCGAATGTCGAGGCGATGTCCAAAAAGAAAAAAGAAAAGAAATAAGAATTGAGAAACGGGAATAAATAAAGAACAAGGATGGAATCGAAACGAGAATTTGCTACTGCAGAACAGTTTTTTTTATCATCAATTTCATCAATCTCATCATTTCAAACGATATGAATGCGACAGGCACAGACATTGAACATTGAATATTATGGAAGGAAGGGAAACGAATGGCAGCAAAGACATTTAATGTCTATCTATCGTTCGATGAATAATAACTGCAGACTGCTTACAATTTTATATACGATTTGCCCATACGCTATAGGAGATGCCAAACGATATGAAACGATTGTCTTTTACACATGGCAAGAGAAGAAGATGCTTCATATTTTATATGTATACCGTATATCGTTTAAAGTCAATCCAGGAATCATATTTAATTCAGCCGCAAAAATTGGACAAAAACAAAAAATTGAAATGTACTAGAAAAGTACTGTAACTAAAGCATTAATGCACTTGACCTGCCAGACAAACAATATCTGAATTTCTAGAGTATTCTCGCTCTTTGTTCTTTGCTCTATCTTTCTTTTGCACTCTGTAACAAGCCGCTGTTCGCTGGCCATGTTCATCTTTTTCCATAACCATTTTTTTTTCTTTTATGCCTTTATTGCTTCTGTTACTGATTGCTGTTGCTACTCTGGTTTTCTCATTTTGAAAAATTGGATGCACAGAGCCCATTGCAAGAGAGAAAAACATTAAAAATGAAAATGAAACGCGAACCATCAAGATGAGATAAGAAATGACAAAGAGTTGCCAACTAAATAGGATTTTTCTCTCATCTTCGTTTTCTCCGTTTAATTTATCAAAGGCCCAGAAGTAGCCAGTGCTACAATATAACACAATCTCTGATGATGACAAAAAAAAAACAAAAACAAAAAAAAAGAAAAACGAATGGATCCGGTCAACAAACCAAACTACCGAACGAATGAAAGAAGAGAAACGAACAACAAAAAAGCACGAAATATTGAATTGCATTTACAAATATTTTGCATTTAGCATATTTTGAGAGCTCTTTCATATTTATAAAAATATGTGCCCAGTACACACTAAGCAGATATGATGACGATGGCGATGGAAAGATAGAGACTAAACTGCATATTGAGAGTGAAATGAGCGAACGTTGTACGATGCAACCGAAACAAAACGACGATGCCACATAATAATACAAAATACCGAATATGTCAAGATAATTATGATTTATGTTGTTCGTTATCTGAATATGTGGAAATTTCTTATTATTTCTTTGACCGGTTGGTTGTTCGGACGGTCTTCATTATTCTTTTGTTTTGTTTAATTTTTCGTTTAAAAATTTTGCTTTGTTTTTCTCGTTGTTGCTCTTGACATCTTATCGTGTGGAACAGTGAGGAGGCTTTTGTGTATTTGACATATCCCGGTTGATGATGGCGCATTCATTTTTCCATAAATATTTCCACTTGAATCATTTTGTGTTTTCAATTCGTTTCAATGGATTTTTTTTCCTTTCTTCTCTTATTAATTTTGTTTTGTTGCTTCATTTCATTTTGGAATTCTGTTGCGTTGTTTGTTTATTTTTTTATTTTAATTGTTCGTTGTCCGAAGTTAGCAAGCTAACCAGCAAGTATTTTTGGTCGTCGATTGATTGGTATGAAAATAAATGTCATGTTTTGCCAATTTGAAAACAAAAAAAAAGCAAACAGAAATTTTTTATTCCGTATTTGGTATTCGAATGATGGTATTGGAATGCAATCATAAAATCAATGTTATGATTTTTCACAATTTTAACGATGCAACGGATCGTCATATCTCTCATGAGAGATAAGGCGACAACATCGCGAACAATACAATATATGTATAAAATGCAATCTGGTGGAAGCGGAGATTGAAATTTCGGCAGCCAAATGCAAAATGCATTTAAAAGAAAATATTTTTTTTTTTAAATTTTTTGTGGGAGTTCGATTTCATGGTGGGACTTAGAGTTTAAATGCTGTGACTTAATGGATCTTTCATGCCATATGGATGACACAGAATTAATGACTCATGAGTGTCAATGCAATGAAGATTAACTGGAAAACTAAAAGAATCAAGTGTTCCATCGTACGAAATATATTTTCCAATTTATCAATTTCCATCAATCGAAGAGAGAGAAAAACAAAGAAAGAAGATTAAAAGAAACACGAAAAATAAATAATTATATCATCAGATTTGATGAAAAGTTTTACTTTTGCAAATTAAACATCTGAGGCTAACTGTTATTAATAAAATCAAGCGATAATAAATTTTAATTAAAAATCTTTTCTTTTCAAACAACATTTTTAGCCATTGACAATGATTACCATTGAAAAAAACCTTTTAAGCCATTGAAAAAAAAAACAGTTTCCCGTTTATGTTTGTTTGCGGTTTGGGAAAAGTTGGAGCAGTTATCTGACATTTTCAATATTTCTTCTTCAATGGATTGAATTTTGTTTGGTCGATTCTTTTCCCCAACCTCCTTCCAATCCAATCAAAATGGAAAACAAAAACAAACAAAAAAAAAACAGATCAAGAAAAAGAAAAGAACAAATCGAAACGAACGCGAATGGATTAGTTTATCTTTGCAATTAAAGGATATTTCATCCGGATCGTCATTGATTGATTCACTTTGGGTTATTATTGAATAACTGGATAAAAGAGACAAAGGTCGAAAAATAAGTGAATAAGAGAGAGCTTACTATGGGTTCTATTCTCAATTCTGGATGTTCTTTTTGTTCTGTCAACTTTCTTGTTAACATTTTTCATTTATATTCTCAACCTAAAGATTATTGTGAATGATGAAATTAAATATAGAAAACAAAAAAATTGGAATAAATTTTTTTTTCTTACTGAATTGGCAAGAGCGAAACTCATAGTTGCATGGCATTACAATGATTCCAACAAAAGAACGATAAAACGATGAAATGTCGATGTTGAATGAATTTAACAAGAAAAAGATTGGTAACAAACGACGGAAAGATAAACTACAACTTTCATCAATTGAGAGATATCGAAAGAAAAAAATAGAAAATAAGCGAGAAACGTTTCAAAAGACCGGTATCGTTCATAAGTAAGACATTGATAATCTTATGAGCAAGCAAGAGCAAACAAAAATGAAAAAAAAAAACTGAATTTCAAAATGTGTATTTTAATTCGATGCATTTAATTTTTCATAGTTTTTCGCTGTCCATCATAACAAACTGCATAAGCAACAGGAAAAAAACTAAAGAGACAAAGTTGGAGAGAAGAAATTTAATATAAAATAGAGTTCAATATTGCATTCCCGGATATTATTTTTATTTTTGTTTTTTTTTTGCATTTTTCAATGTTTTATGAATTATTAGTGACTGCATAGTTGCATAATCAGGACTCTAAGCTTAGTTCGCAATGAACTTTGTCAACCGCAACCGGCCTTTTTCGATTCCAATTTGAAAGAGACAAGAGTGTGACAAAGTGCCCAATATCCGCTTATTCCGATCCCTTCTGTTCCCAATCGTGGCATGCATTCAAACAATTTGGCTCTTCAATTTAATTTTTTTCCAATATTTTTTCTGTTGTTGTTGTTCTGTTTTGTGTTATCATTTGAAGAGCCGTTTGGCCATTTTACCAAAGACACATCGATGTAATCGATATGATGGCACAAAAGTTAAACGAGATAAGAAACTGACATAACTAACGACTAAATGAAAATAAAATAAAGGAAAGATCGACCAGCATTGCATGGAAAAAAAGATATGCGAATCGAATGCGAAAGTGCAAAAAATGAATAGCAGAACTTTGCTTGAACATTTCCTTTTGCTTACTCTTCTGCTCGAAGTCGAATGAAAGGCAACGAGAAAATAAAAGCGGAAAAATTATTATTATTATTTTTTTTTTCCATTCACAGCTTAGTTATTCAATAATATTATAAATAAGTTGGTAATGGTTAAGGTTGAGATAGAAGGAAAGAAAATGATCATCATTATAATAGTGGCAATTCTATGACTGCTCTTCGGTTAAAGTCGAATAGATTTTGTGGCTGCATTTATGCGATAAATTGACAAGACAAACGGAACGTTTTGTTGCCTCTTTTATATTATATTATCATTTTGCTACCTTGGCAAATACACACGATAGGAAAAACCTCTATTAAAATGCGATGAACGGCGATGGATGAATGACGATAACCGAATTGTTAAAATTGCAAAGAGACAAAAAAAAGAAAGGAAGAAAAAAAACAACTCAAGACTCAAGACAATCGACTCAAATACAATATTGTTGTTTATGATGCAAAACCAAGAAACATCATCAAATTTGAATCATTTCCTTGTAATGCCCATTTGCTATTTGCCCCCTGCTATTTTTTCTCTCTTTCCATTCTATTCGATTATTATTATTATTCGCAATTGCAAATTACAATTGAAATGCGACTTATAGTAATTTTGAAAGAGATGATCATTCATTTGGTTGCCAATGAAATTTAACAAGCATTTTTATCATTTGAACATGATGCGTACAAAGCGCGTACATCGTACATACGGCGTTTTCTTCGTAGTATCAATTCAACCGACAAGAATAAAATATGATCGGATTGTTTTGTTTAGTTGGCCGTAAAGCGCACAATGAATGGAAAATGGCGCAACAAAAAACCATATAGAAAAACCCATTTCATCAACAAATCTTGATCGTTTTGTGAATAGAGCAACGACAACGGCAACTATGAAAATGGGTCGTTATCAGCGCATATTATCGTACATCTTTGGTCGTTTCATTCTCTTCTCAGCTCTTCGGCAGCCTATTGCGTTTGGTAGTCATTTCGGTAGATGTTTTATGTGCATTATAAGATGCCATTATCCATTAAATGTATATGAATGTATGAAGCCAGTTACTGTTGGTTACTTTGTACATGATTCCTGGTTGCCATAATACGCCACCAATATTTACAGTTTACAGTCATAATATTCAATGTTCAACATTTTTTCGTTTGTTTGTTTGATGATGCTGTTGCTGCTTTTGTTGATATATGCGCATTGCGCATATTCGTATAAAGTAATCGAACAAATGAGCAAAAATGGAACTTCTTTCGGCCAAGTTCAATCCACAAAATGTGATAAATGAAGACACAACTTTTCAAAATAAAGCGATTCCGATTTTTCGAATGGAGAACGAAAAAAAAAGGCAAAAATATTGTTAATTGTCTGAAATGCTTGAACGGATGAATGGTAAATGGGCAATGGTAATATTACGTGGGATCTGGGATATTTGCATTCATAAATTCCGAATATTACAGTTGGTGGATTGATGTCATGTTGCATTTGAAGTCTTCTGAAAATGATGAAAAATCGAGAGTGACGCTTTTTGGCCGCTAGATATATTTTTTCATAAGTCATAAAAAGATTCATTTCTCAGGTCGATGGGCTTGGAACTTGGAACATACATAATACATATTACCTTGAAATAATATTGCAATATTTTTTATGGTCAGAATGATTTGGTGCGATCATCAAGACAGACTGAATGCAATTTTTCGAACACAAAATGAATGGGCGGTTTTTGATATATCATTTCATTTCGAGTAGCACCTTTTTTTGTCTTCATTTGGCATTATTTCCATTTCTCAATATTAATTCGAATTGTTGCGTGAGAAATTTATTGCATCGAGAACGAAGAACAGGACGAACGAAAAACATTCATGAAAACATTCATAGAAATCATTCAGTAGAATGGATTAAAAATGTAATTTAATTTTTTCATCGAAAAGCAAAAACAAAAGCCAAGAGGATATCATTGGATGATGGGCGTAACTGGTCAACTTCGAGATGAGCCCCAACAACATAATATGAACCGATTCGAACAAAGCAATTATTGCCAATTAAATTACATTCCGGACGAGACAAAACGGTTTTTGGGATAAGTTGTTAGTTTATAGGTTTGAAAGTGTTCTTTTTGTTTTTAGTACATGTTCGACATCCCGAAATACATATCGAGGCACAAAGCCTCCGGATGGCGTGAGTGGATGCTCAAAATTGAATTAATTTTTTTAATTTTCTCCTAATTGGAAATGATATCATTTGACTTCGAAATGTTAAAGAAATTTTTTTTTTCTCCTTGAACTTAATTCATACACATAAATATAATATAAAAGCAAATCTCTTGCGTTTATTCAATCCGAATCCGATTCGCTGCTTCATTTCTGTTTTAATCACATAGTTTTTCTGTTGGTTGTTTATGAAACACGGTTAACAAAAAATAAAATCAATTCCATTTGCGAGGATTAACTTTTGATAAAAAAGCGTCTATTAGAATATCGATTCTAATCATTTCGCTCGATCATTAAAATGGTAAAAATGTGCGTTTTTTTTTTTCTTCAACTCAAAATCAAATCAAAATAAAATGCAAGGCGAAAAAAGTGCTGCAAATAAATAGATGAAAGAGCATAAAACCATTTGGATTTGACATACCATGGGTACAGTGAACGCATATGGCTCCGTGTACCCATGGATAGTGAATACTGATCAAGTATACATATATGTGCGTGTATGTATATTGTATATGTCATTTATTTTTAGGCAAAGGCGTATCACAATCAAATGATTGCCAAAGCCCAGACCAAAGTCGACACATCGAAATAAAAATTCCAAACGCGAATTTGAAATGATTGCAATTCCGATGGTTATCATTTCACATACCAAAACACATCGGCTGTATACATTCGGCTTCGTCATATTTGTTCGTTATTCATTTAAAATTGAACAGAAGCAAAATGAAATGAATCGCAAAAACAAAAGCAAACGCAAAATGAAAGAATGCAAAGGAAGAAAAATTGAATAAAACAAATTTTATGACATGATTTTATTCTCATTTTCATTCCATGCTCAATGCCCATTGCCCACAAATAATTTAATAATAACATATTCGATTTTGGAATTCGGCACATTTACTTAGGCCATTCGTGCATTCAATCGTATAATGATGCATTCTCCATCGAAATGATATATTTTTATTTATTTATTTTTTTCTCTTTCATTTTTCTTTCGTTTTTCGGCAAAAATTGCAATCAAACCCATTCGAATTCGATCGAGAATCGAAACGAATGGAACCGACGGCAATATGTATTAGAATGTTTGTTTCTTTTTTTTTCTTCAGTTTTCTTTGCACATTCTATTCTGGTTGCGTTTGTCTGGCGCAACTAAAAACTACTGCAACACACGCTACAAAATTATGAAAATATAAAATTATTTCTCTTTATTGTGAACTTGTTTTGATTCGTTCGAATTTTTTAGATGAAAATTATGGGAAAATGTCGGTCTGCAGGAAATCGGTTAGTTAGCCAGCGGTTCTGCACTAGTGGGTCGAAAAAGGCACGATCATTCTGAGGCCCTGTATACGGTGATACGATTATTGTTAATAATCAGTTTTGCCATTTTTCGAATGCCAGCAGCTCAGAGTCAAAGATGTGTGCTGCTGTTTGTTGCTATTTATTCGATGCTTATTAAAAATTTTACCGCATTGAATGGTAAACTGAAGTAAACTGGAAAAGCAAGATTATGGATTGTAAATCCATAGGTTGTTTGTGGACAAGAAACGACGACGACGACGACGACGACATCGAAATCGACATCGACGTAGAGTTAGATTGATATGTGCGATAGCCAAAAATCAGAAAAGGCCGATTCAATACTAGAGAATCACAAAAATATATTCAAACATTGAATTTATAGTAAACAATTCGTTAAAAATAACAATAACGACAATATATTCCGGCCGATTCGTGTGTGAACAAAAAAAAAAAAAGGAAAAAAAACCGAATACGTTGTTGGACACAATGTTGACCGAATCGGCATCATTAAAAACCTCAACCAAAAAGAACACATGTAGAACTGAAGACAGTCAAAAAGTCAAACACGCATTCAGTGCATATCCATTATCCAGATGATATTGGATCCGATTGAGTTCAATGTGCAATATTTAACGTTTACAATGATGAACAATGAATAAAACAAAGAAAAAAAGAAACATTCACAAAAAAATACAAATAAATGCACTGATGGTTGTATGTGAAATCTGAGCTGCTGATTCGACTTTTTCTTGCCGGAATGGAAAAAAAGCTCTAAACTGTTAATTAATATTATATTTATTACTTGATTCAAGCTCATAGTAAAAGGTTTTCGAAATTTTTTGACATTGAATGGTTCTTCATTTTAACGCCCTATTCCTGAGCAGCCCGAAATTCGGAACTTGATTACGCAAAACGAGTTCGAACACCGATGAGACCCGAAAGCGAAATGTGGAAAGGTAAATGAAATAATGAGAAATATGTTTTTATAATCCGAACAATGCAAGTGGTGCACTTGTCTCTTGTATCCAAAACCAGTACTGGTGTCGTGTATCTCGTGCTTAGTGCACATGTGAATGCATCATTGTACATTGTATTTTTGCTGCGACGCACAGTTGGCAGTTTGTATTTTGTGAATAGAAGCCTGAAACCGGCTGCTTATTATTATCATTATTATTATTTTTTCACGTTCATTGTTTTGGATATGGATTCACAGAAAACTATTACAATAGCTTTGATATCCGTCCATTTTGTATACAATAAAAATGCACAACATAATGCATAAGGTTTAAATCAGACACAGCCATAGCAGTGGCAAACGTTCCTTAAGCAAACATGGTCCAAATGCCCCCGCATGATATTATATTGATTGAACAATTGAATGTGTAATCGGCAATGTTTTAACAAAATGCGACTGTCAGACGTACGTACAACAAAAATTCAACATTATAAATACAAAATGGAAACACAGATTGATATTGAAGATTGAAAATTGTGCTTATTCAATTCAATGATATCCTTCTATTTTTGATCAATATATGAAATTGTATGAATAAAACATGTAAGAAAACCCTTTTTACAATGGGTCATCCAAGATGCAACCGACCAACCGACCAACCGGCCAACACAATGAAATTGATATTTATTTGTGTATACGATTTCGATCGGCACAATCTTCGATTGTGATTCATCACCTCAAGTGTGCATTTACAATGGATATAAATTCGTTTTTGTTTCCTCTTTTTCGATTTTGTTTCATCATCTTCTCCATTTGCTGTGTTGACATTTGTTAAACATTGACAACTACAACGACAACGATACATGTATTAACATTGAAGTTTAGCCGATCCAAACATTCAAAACAAATTAATGATTAACATTCACGATGCATTTTCATAATTTCACAAATATATTGAGAATATTGTAAAATTTTATATTATTTTAAATTCATTTATGGAATGATTAAATTTGGCTTATTTAAATATTTGATCAATTTGTGTCCGAAATGTTGGGCATTTTGTTTCGTAACCAGCCGCTATTAAACAAACTTCGCTCAATTATTATTCGCTTCGGAAATTATTTCTAGTGGACCTACATGGATGAAATTTGTACCATAAATTGATAATTATAATTATAATAATATATTTTCGATTAGACATTAATTGTCGCTTTGATGTTCATGTTTCAGATTTTGTAAAGCCGACAAGGACTATCACTTGTCTCACTAGACACCCGTTATCCGTTCTTTTTATTTATTCATTTTTGCATTTGAATGAAACTAAAGTTAAAAATGCTGCTGCCGTTGTGTTATTGTTATTAGTTATCGGTTTTGTGGAGACATTAACGTTTGGCAATAAGGTGGTTTTTAAACACTAACCACACAACACCCAACATCGGTTAATGCGCCCGAATGGCAAAAATGGAAAATTGATTTCCATCACATATTTTGAAACTGCTCGATTTGCAATATTCAAAGAGTGAAAAATTGGAATGTATACTTAAAATATCATTAATATTTGGCTCCTTAACATACACTTAAGTTAGTTCATTATCCACTATCCACATCAGCTAACATTATAACAAATTTAAGCATTTTGAAAATATACACAATATTTATTCACCGGCGAGATCTATGAAATATTTACGTTCATGGAAATGGATAACGTTCACTAAAGTGCCATATTGAAATTGTATAAATTTTGTTCCAAACTAACACCGCAAATGCATATCAAGTGCCTGACCAATGGTGGCCACCCATTAGCAAAATCAGTGAATATATCTAAAAAGCCACTATTTCAATAGTTTTTCATTAATATTTGACTCTCTACCCAATATCGATCACACGAACCGCTCCATAAATTACAATAACAATAAAATACATGGATCGGAATCGAGGAAATAGGAAACACTCCAACAATTCAGAGAAAACTTTTCTTGGTTTTTTTTTTTTTTAATCTCATAATATGTATAATTCCAATGAATACTATTTACTAAAACCATTACCCGTAGCCGTTTGTTGGCCAAAGTATAAGCAGTTAGTAGTCTGTTTACTTTTTCGATTATCGAATGGTATTTTGATCGTTAAACTTGGATAACAGTCAATTGTTGGAAAAACTAATTTCCATTTCACGTGATTAAGTTCTCGTTTACTTTCGCATTGCATTTTATTTTATTAGTCGATCAAATATTATGCATTTTCGTCCCATTCATTCCATGTTCTGGCCTCGATTTTTCCCGTTTCATTGATGTATTTTTTGTTTCCTTTTCGGTTCGTTTTCTATTGACGAATTTTATTGACAAAACATTTTCATTCATGTGTGCATATCGTGACTGACGTTTTATTATTATTTGCTTAGTTTCTTTTTTTTTTCCTTGTCCGATTCACTTGTGCCCATTCCTCACATTTTACCCATTGATGGCTTTGATCTATTTTTAATTTGACGATTTGTCGATATTGTAGCACAAGTACATTGGCCATAGTTTTTGAATTGGGATTCCAATCATTGTTTTTATCCTCCTGTTTTCCATTTTATTTTATTTTGGAATGAGTCTTAGTTTTATATGAGGGAAAGCTGAACATTGAATATATTCAATGACACATTCATAATTTACCGACACAAAAATATTAGTTGAAACGAATAGAATATTTAAGGATTTGTATCTGGTGAAGTATGGCCAGACCACGACTAATGTGGTCATTAGACTGGACGGTAATTTTCCGTCAAACAAGAAAAAAATAACTTAAACGACAAAAAGGCTGGAAACAATTTTGCTGTATGAAATTCACTTAATGCTTTCCGGAATGGGATGTACTGAATGAATTTAGCCCGTTGAGTGTTTAGCAAAGAAACCATATAATCGAGATGAATGTTTGTTTGTTTTGAATGAATCTTTAACGCTTTTCAATTTAGACTGCCATCAAGTTTTTCGTGACGTTATAATAATTTAGCTTTTGACAATGATTTCAAACATGTAATTTCTCGGTCATCCATGTTTCAAAAGACTTCAAAATCGATGAGAGACCCGAAAGCCAGGTTGAAAATTATTTTATTTCATACAATTCAATTCAAGAACGTTCAAAATAAATATAATATGAACATCATTATGTGTGCTGACACTTGCGAGCGCCTATCATATCAGATCCAAGAAATCGCGAAAAATGTGAATTTCTATGTATATGGAAACATCTTTTGTAAATTAAATCCGATATGAGCTGAATGTACCTGAAATATGGAAAGTTGGTAACATGAGTCAACTGGATTAACAATTAAGCCGAAATAATGCGAAAAAATAACATCAAGCAAACAAAACAAAGCAATGCAAAGCAATGAAAAAACCCGTTTATGCTCATAATTTAATTATCATGGAACAGACACATGGGAAGAGGGAATGAAAATGGATGACGAGTGGAAGGCCTCCTAATACATATATTAAACGGCTCACTATTTGATCTCATTCTGGAAAATGATTAAAAGCATTTTCAATTTATCGCCAAAACTTTTGACTTTCCACCGCCTCAAGCCCCCATCAATTCTAATTACTCGGTTCCGGAGATTTGCATATTTTTTCGAGGAATCCCAAAAACAAAAACAAAATCGAGAAAAATTTCTCGTTCTCTTTCAAATGAAAAACAAATAACGAAAAGACAACAAAAATTGGCGAATAATAAAAAAATAATTTAACTAGGAAAACACACACACACAAAGAACCCAAACCGAACACTTGTAATTTCAAAAATTGTTCCAACTTGACTTATGTTTTTACCGACCCGAGTTCGGTTGCCCAATAATATAATTAATTCGTTTGTTTGAATGAAATGAATGTCGAATAAGCAAATAATCACTTATTTTTTTTCTCTCCACTCCCGATTCTCAATTTTCAATATCCTATATGCTCCTGATTTTTCCTTGCTGCAAGTGCATTCCATGAAATAATAATGAGCAACGAAGCAAAACTTCAGCCCGAGTGAGCAATTTGAAAATTGATTCATATTTTTTCTGAATTTTTCGGTTTTGTTGGAATTCAACATTAGGAATTGCAAACGGCGATAGAAATGGGATGAAATTGGGTGTCTGGCGATGTATTTTGAATTTGAATTTTGGTTGAATGTGTGTGCCAATTAACATTTAGAATGTTATAATACAATGACAAAGAATCCCAATCAGAAGCATTCATTCCATTGGATATGCCTATATTTCAGATTGTTCAATTGGGAAACATCCATACTCCGAGATTTATATAAAATGCAAATAACCATTTAAATGGTTCGACTGACGGCTGTCGCCTTTGGAATGAGACATTCTACCAAGGACAAAAAAAACTAATGAATTTTTGTTTGTATGAGAATTGAGAGCATTAATTTGATGAAAAAGCGAAAGACGTATGCAATACATGGTGCACACTGTGCTCATTTCGGGAATTAATCTGCAAACGTGGCAAACGAATTACCGATGAAATCGTTGTTTGTTGTACGTATGATTTTGAATTGCATTTAAACGCTAACATAAGGGTGAAGGCTGATTTTGATAATGATGATGATAAACCGTTTAAAAAAAATTTCTTTCGTTTCCTTTTTGGCTCGAATCGCCGTTCACCATCAACATATGAAGAAGACACAATGTAAATGTGAATTACATTTATTACACATTAAATGCGTACCAATTGCATTAAATAAAGTGAATAACACACAAAGTCCGGGGGGGGGGGGGGGGATGCAAAAATGTATGTACATTGTATTTAGCGAACAGCATTTGCTATTACCGTTGCCGTCATTGTTTATCTATTGCTCTTGTCTAATGTTCAATAATAATAATGATGATATGAACATTGTGTTCGTATTCCAGTCGATGGCCAAATGTAAATAAAAGTAGTCTCGATTCGCGATCAAAAACAATACATTCAAATAATGAATAAAACCAATGATGAGCAGACCCTTTACGAATTCATATGATAGATTACACATTTAACCACTTTATTTTTCATGTTTTTGACGAATTGCATTTTTTTGTTGTTGCTTTTTTCTCTCTTTTATTTGGTTTGGAACTTATGTACCATGGATTGCATGTGGATCGCATCAGTATCTAAGCCCAAATATTCCGCTTCGCTCTGCACATAATATAATCATTTTTATTTGGATTTATTTATGAAAATTACTTCAATCCAAACGTGGGCACCCTTTTCTATTCATTTCAACATATTCGCATGCATATAAAACGTTTGTTCTATGCAAACTGTGTAGATGGTCGACATGAGCCAACTCACAACATTAAAACTCTCACACCGTTATTATAATAATTGGAATATTCATTTATTAAATGAAATAAAATCGAATATTATGGAAGAGAGGGGTAAGGAAATAAAACAAACCGACTTTCGACGCTTCCCTCTGGTGGTTGTACTACACCACTGTTATCGAACAAAGAAAATAGTCAACAAATAACAATATGCCTGCGTTATTGTTTAGCATATGGAAATATTGTTGTATTTTATTCATCAAGTGTTTACATAACAACAATTTTCATCACATCGCTGCTCTTCTTTTCCCTTCGACCTTTGATGGGTCTCTTTTTTGCCATTGTTTTCGGTTTTAAAATGAAGCATTCCCTTTTTGTGAATTTGTATCACCTAAATTCATATGAAAAGGAAAAAAAAGGTTTTTGAGAACCGAGCACCGGCACATTGAGATCGTCGAACATTACTAATGCAGTCAGATCCATTGTCAATTTGAGATAAAATGAATTGGCCGTTTAGCTCTTTTATCGTCATATGTTTTTCTTCTATTTCTTCCTTTTTCTTTTTTTTCTTTTTTTTTTCTGTCAGTTTGATTTTGACTCAAGATTAAATTCTATCGTACGTCGTAATCATATACATTGTAGCAATTATTATCAGACATTCGACGCAAAATAACAACTGAATTTGTACAGTTCGTTTAATACACACAAAAATATTCAATATATTATATTATTGTTATTATTTTTATTCTCGGGATTGGATATTCGGAATTCACAGAAGGGGAAACGAACGAAACAAAGCGATATGAAAGGAATACCGAAAAAGGAAAAAGAAAAAAACTTGAGCCATTTACATAGAGAGATATATGAGATTGAACCCAAAGATGACTGACTGCAGTGTATACTGTGTACGGAGGACCATTGAGGCGAAAAACGCACATATTCTGTGAATAATTTCATTTTCATTTTGATAAATACACACAAAATACAATTTACGCTGTGGGAGGTTAAAGTCGAATCGTTTTCAAGCGACGACATAACATTTATCATCGAATTGGAAAATATACGCATAATGAACATTGCTCATGTAGAATGGAATCGCATTGGCATTGGTATTGGCATTGCGATTTCTTGCGCGATTGTGTTGTTTGAAAATATGAAGGGAATGACGAAGCAAATTATAAACGAATGAGAAAAAAAAGAAGAAGAAGAAAACAAAGAATATTTTAACATCAATATCGTAAATTGCGATTAGAGTTCTATTCATTGAGTTGGTGTATTTAGTTGGGATTACGGTGAGGTATTCGAAATGGTCTTTGAATAGAAAAAATTGCAATGCCACTCTTTAAATGCCCCCAAAATGTTTGAGACCAGTCGCCAGTATGATGGAAATCAACAGATGAAAAGAAAAGAAAAGAAAGGAGAAGAATTGGCACGTCATTCGATGTTATTGAAATGTATGTATTGCATACAATATTCAATACCTTGTGAACAGTGAACACCGAAAGCTGTAATATCACAATAACACTCATGAATTCACCTCTTTTTTCTCTATTTCTAAATCGCAAATCCCAATAATTGCATTGGCATCCGAAATTGATTGATTTTGAGGAGCGACGAAAAATCAAATGGAATCCAAATGCATTTAGAATTCAGAACAGTCGGTTAGATTGGAATGTCATCTTTGGCTCCTCCTGATTTTTTCAAAAACGAATAGATAGAGACGGTTCATGCGGTAAAATGGTGATTGATGAATGGTGAACGATATTAAAGGATATCTATGGATCAAAAAGATGACATTTGAAATGTGTATTCATATTTAGCTATCCATTTGGTTAGAATTATTATTATTCTGGTTTTTGCTTCACTCTTTTCCTTTTTTTGTTCAATTTTTAACCAAATCAATTCAACATGCGGAAATCAGGATTTAACATATGGATGATGGAATTGGGTATTCGATGATTGGTGTGTGTGTGTGTGTGTGGTTGGAAAAAAATAATGTTTACGATATCTTCAGTCAGTGTGCCTCTTCTGCTATTTCTCTTTTGGCTTCAGCTCCAAAATTCCAACAATATATTCAATATATCATTTTGAATATTTTCGCTTGACTGTGCGTGACAGGGTTAGAAAACACATTGCAGAATTCAAATTCGCTACGTTTTGTCGAAAATCGAACGCCAAAAATGCGAAAATATATTCATTTTGCACTAAAATGCCACAAAACTCAAAGATACGCCAGTAGCTGGGAGAGAGGCGTTGCATTCATTTCTCCTTTCAAATGATTTACCATTTTTTACTCATGCCATTTTCATAATAATATGTATTATTATTATTTGAATGAAGATTTTTTCCCTTCAACTATTTTTCGTCCAAACCCAAAACTGATTTCATTCAATTTTCAATCTTTCTTTTCACTTTATCCCTCTCATTCGTTTCCTCCTTTTCAAATCATTTTTTTTTCTTTCTTCTTCTTTTTACATTTTTCGGAATCGCGCTTTCAATATTAACTCAAGTGGCTTGCAAATCGAATCAAATTCAATTTGTAATCGTTCTTCCAATTTCAATAGATACACAATTTGTGTACAATTTACAGTGCACCTACATATACAACGCACAACTCGAATTCTGATTCAATTGTATTTTGATTGTATGTGTGTGTGTGTGTGTGTGTGTGTGTGTTTGAAACTCGAGTATTTTCTCTTTATGTCCAAATTGAAGCAATGCCAAATTGATTCAATTGAGTTCAATCGATGCACATACACAAACACGAGAAGGAACAGCACTGAGTACTGGCCCAATTTGGTGTTCGGCGCCTATGCAAAATTTATTCAGTAGAAATATTTGAAATGTTGATGATGGTATTCGAGTTTAAAATCTGTTTCCAAACTAAACAAACTAAAATTTGGTGAATGATTGAAGGTGACTATAGTCACATTATAATGACAGCCCAAAGACGATTCAACCTTCTGACACCGTATTGAAAAGAAATTCAGCTTCGGAAATGAATCATCAATGGAATTGTTTATCGGCTCTTTTTGATCATTCAATTTGATGCTTAATATTAACAATTCAATGTTTGCTTTTCTATCAATAATAATAATAATAATAATTTCAATTTCTATGGAAATTCATAATGATATTGATGTCGAAAAATGTGTAGATTCCAATGCCTAACATACAGTCTCACCGTTTTTGTTTTTATTTTTATTCTCCGGTCTCATTCTCTCAATTTCGATGCCTTTTGCTGTGAAAAGAACCGGCAAATTTGATATGCGAATCTGCGATCTTTTCATTCTGATTGAACGACTGGGTATGAATGGGTCGTTGAAGAGGAATTGAGTTAAATCATGATTTGGGAAAATTGGCCCGTTTAACATCAACAATGTTCAACATATCCAGCTAAATATTAACATACAAATTGAAAATGCATACATTTAAGCGTTTTTATGTTTCAACGTATTTAGAAACGCTTTGGTAATTCAAATACCAATTGGTGTACTGCATACGGTCAAATCGGAAAAATCATTGTTTGATGATAAAAAAATTTGAAACACAATAACGCCCATTAAACGCCGCCTTTGTTGTTTGTCGATTCACAAAATAAAACAACAAGCCAAAAACCATCCCAAAAAGACCGAATTGAAGACAATCCAACTACAAACTGGTTTTGGAATGAGGATTAGAAGTGGATTTCAGAGTGTTTCCTTCCCTTTTTTTTCTAATGCTAATGTCAAAATTGCAAATTGATAAATGAAAAACGCGAAAGGCTGAAATGATCTCTTGATTCTCACATTTTTACGCTACAGACATACACACACGCGCGCGTGGATGCTCACGATGGGATGATGCAAAGTACTGTATTTAAATTGAAAGGGAAAATTTACATAAATCAATTTGAATATCTTGTTGTTGTTGTTGTTTTTTTTTTTTTTTTGTATTTCAAGTTCAAAAAGAAAATACATTCGCCCATCAAAATTTCTTTTATTCTTTTATCGTTCCGCTTTCAACGTTGTTTGTTGCATATTCGATTTAGAAAATCCTGTTGAAAAGTCTTAAATTCGATTTGCTCAAATAACCAAAGCCAAATGCGTCGAGAATTGAACGGATGCATCATAGCAACACAGAACAATAAGGGTGAAGTATCGAATGCGCCGCATAGTTAAAACTATACAAAAATAAGTGTTGTAATGAAAAAAAAAACAAACGAGGTGGTGAGAAAAGGAGAGAATGATTGGATTTAGAAGGTGAAAAAAGAATGGACCGTTTCGTCAACGAACCCTTCGCATCCATACCAAGTGTGAATTGTGAATTGTGAATATGCCCTTTTTGTCTGCCTTCGGCTCTCATTTATATTACGTATGAATAATATTTGTAATTCGACCTAATCCCATGTATTTTTATTTCAATTTCGATTGCTGTATTCTGATAGGAAATCGTTACTGTACACATTATACATTATACGTACACTTGGTACTTGGTTATGGTATTGGCTTTCCCAACCACTCTATTCGTTATTCGTTTCTGTATGAATTTATATCATACACTTGTTGTTGAATGCAACGCAAACTGAAAAAACGGACGAAGAATATAAACTCGTTTATTTCTTTTCAATAGATGATTTGAATGTGTGCAATATATGTAAATCAGTAATTCAATTGTAATGACCCAGTTTGTAATGGGCGCATCGACTTCGATTAATTTCTCAAACAATTGTTACATTCAAATCATTTCAAATCAAATTATCGCTTTTGAATGGAATTTGTAAATGCGATAAGAGGTTTTTCTTTTTGAAAAGAGAAAAACAATCTCCATTTTATTTTGTCCTTTCATTGGGCCTTGTTCGAGGAGCTAACAATACTTTCTTTTTCGTTTTCTTCTTATGGTTTCGATTTGTGAATATAATGACAAACGAACCTATTTGGTGCTTAGCGCTCAGCTGCAATGTTACAACGCATTAAATCTTCATAAATTCCGGTCAAATATAGAACGGGCGCACACTTACACACACAAAAAATTACTTTGTTGCAATGGGATTAAACGGAGGAAACGAACACAATAAGTTATTGAAATGATTGTGATGCGCATTTTACTGGAAATTATGGCAATTTCGATTTTCAATCAACCTTGTTGCACATTGCACACCCCAAACAAAAGAGAAGAATACAAAATTAAACAAAAGTAAGGCGTCGAACGTTTGCAATGGATTTAAGACACTTAAAATGATTTTAATTCTGTTCTTTATCTATCTCTCTATCTCTCTCTCTCTCTCTCTCTCTCTCGTCTGTTCGGTGTTTGTATTTTTTGGATGGATCGGTCTTTCGTGCCTGTTGTATTCAATGTATTGAATGTGAGTGTGTGTTTGTCTCTAGTTATTATTATTCGACTGGGCGCCCAAACACCATTATTATTTGGCAATATTTATTTTTTGTTTTGTGCATTATGCGTAGCTCGTCTCGATCTACGATTTGTCTCTTGTTGCTTGAAAATCGTGAATAGAATGAAATCAGTTGGGTTTGAAGTGTGCATGTGACACGTTTTATATTTTTCTTCTTCTTCTTCTTCTTCTTCTTCTGGTTATTATTTTTATTTCCTTTAAAATACGCAAACGCTTCGAACGAATGCCTGGACGTTGACTGGAATCAAATGAGGATTCAACCATTTTGCTATCACTCTCCATGATGGTATTCCCATTATCATCCATTACTATCGATTTTTGATTTTTCTAGGCATATGATTTAAGGTGAACAGTCCTGTTGATATTTTAACCCTTAAGCACATGCATAATATTATTTAAGGCATGTTTTTCACGTTCAAACGCAAATATCAGAATGGTGCCATTCTGATGGTCTTTAATTTGAATTTTTTAATATTCGATTGGAACTAAATTTGCATAATTGTTCAAAACATGTTTACTATTTACATTTCGCTGTTCAATGACGCATTTATAATACGGTAAAAATAACCAATTCGAGAAACAATCGATCTAAAATGCAAAACAGACATGTTTTTCATATTCAAACGCAAATATCAGAATGGCACCATTTCGATCGTCTTTAATTTGAATTTTTAATATTCGATCGGAACTAAAGAAGTTGTTTCAAATATGTCAAAATCGATCCCTATTCATTATTCATGCACACCAATGTTAGTCAAGACACTTTTACAGATACAGTCGGTTGTCAACCACTGAAATTATTGAATATTGCTATTATATTAGCTTCGAAAAAAATGACATTGAAATTCTGGGAAAAAATTTCGATGAGCAATGAGTAATATTTAGGCTGTAACACACAAACGGTTTCGAAACTAGAGAGAAAAAAACCCGAATTGCCGTTGCTATTTGAACAATATTACTGGGGTATACAAATAATCGATTATTATTTATTGATTGATACTCAAAGTGTGAACAAGAAGGAATGAATTGCGTTTCAATTGAAATGAAATTGAGAATTAGATAGATTTGAAGGTGTATAAATATTGTGGCGATTTCCTTAGCCGAAATATATCACATTTAGCATAGATTCCACGAATTTAGTAATTGCTAACAGAATGGAAACATTCAAACATTGTTTTGGCCTTGTGCTTTTGGCTATTGTTGTAAGTTCAAATTGGAATTATTGAAATTGGTTCGTTTTTTTTTTGCCATCAAAAAAAAACAATTCAAATTGAAGTCCTATTTCCTCTTAGATCTATGGCTTTGACTTTGATGAATTAGAGAAAAAACTCAACCGAATGGCCAAAAATGGTGAAAAAATCAATGAATTGTTCAAACCGATGATACTGGGAACTATTGGCCGTGGTGGACATGGCTTCGTATTCAGAGGTATGTGCGCTCTATTTTGAAATGTTTTCAGAATTTTTTTCTAATGTTCGTTGACTTTATTTGAAAGGTGTCAACGTTGTGGGCAATCGTCCGGTAGCACTAAAGTTCATACCATTAGAAGAGAGATTCAAAGCGGACCGTGAATTCAGTATGTATGGTTATTTGGATGCGATTAACAAGACCAATGTTGAGAAATATGGAATTTCGTCGCTTCATTATTACCAAGAGTGGGATGATTTTATGGTATCGGCTCTACCTTTGTTCGATGGCGGTGATCTCAGTCATAAAAGAGACTATTTTCATCATCGAAATGCAAGTTTGGCCATAAATAGCCTGATTTTGTTCAGAGATTTTGTAAGTTTTTCAATCATCCATCGCCGCACAAATTCATTTCCAAATAAATTCTTTTGACGCAATTCTATTTATTCGAAATACGCGATTATAGGTTATGCATTCGAAATATATTCATAGCCGAGGAATTAGGCACAATAGCATTAAACCGGCAAATTTGGTTGTGCATACGTCTTCGAGCCGAATATTTTTAATTGATTTTACATCATCTTCAAAAATGTTGGAACGATGGCCTACTGGCTCATGGCCATACGTTCCAAGACTAGTGACCGAGGGATTTTCGACACCTAAATCCGAATGGGAATGTTTCGTCTATTTGATGGCCAATATAAATAGGTAATAAAATTAAATTTATTATTTCTCGTTGAGCTACAGACTATCTGAAAAATTTCATTTTTTTTCCATTGAAAAATGATATGGAGTTTGTGTCACCTGGATGTTTGGGTCTGCTTATATAAGACACAATGGTTTCAAATACATTTGTTCCTGATGATAATTATATATTTATTAATAATTTTAACGTTCATAGTATCGAACTTGGATGGCTATTCAATAATCCGTTCCATGGTCGCGGTATAAGCGAAGAGCAGGCTAAACTTTTGGTTTTGCACCATTTAATCAATGATACAGAAAGAACCATTGTTAGTTGACTCATCCATTAATGTTTCGCTTAAAATTTATATCAATTTTCTTTTTTTCTTTCTTTGCTTCGCTTCTAATACGAACGAAAAACGTAAAAATCAGTCCATATTAGAGGATGCACCGATTGCTTGTCCAGTAATGAAGAGAGTATTTATTTTATTTGCCAAAGAGGCGCTGATAAATCAATTTGAACTTCCTGCATACGATGCTATATACGAGAGAATCGTTAAGGAAATCGAAAAAAATTTCGGATCACATTGCTTCACGTGGCTGGATGATTATCAACGATTCTTTGCCGAGCATGATCAAGTTCGGTGCCGTAATATTAGAGATGTGCCTGCCGTACCATTGACATTTCGAGAATTGAACTACATAGAGTATCCCTTTGACTTTTTCCCGGCACCAATCCAAAAATGGCGATCATTTTTTGGATGTGCCAGTTGTAAGTAAATAGATTGAATATGACCAGTGCTCAGAACTTGGATTGAATAATAAATAAAAAATCATGTTTTCGATCGACAATATTGAGTTTTATTGTTGTGAGGAAATTGATCACATTAAGGCAGAGGCAATGAATAAATTTAATAAGAAGAAATATGGAGAATGTGTAGTTCATTGAATTTGTCAATAATAGTTTTAGTCTAATCTATTGAAATAATTATTATTTAATAAATTACTTTTCACGCAACACTTTTATTAGTTGCATATGCAGGAAACCAAAGTTTACCTTTCTGAGAGTTTAAGAATCTCACTCGAGGAGGTGAGATTTAATCTTAACCAAATCCTCCTTACCGCTGCTCTAATACGAACTTCGTTGCAAATGTTGAGGGTTCCATACTGTATACGCAATGTACATTTGATTTTGCGATGGATGAGAGAAAAAAAAACCCATCAAACCGGAAAACTTTACTATTGTTTTCATTTTCTTTTTTGTAAACTTGGAAATTTTTCATTAGACAGAAAGCAAAGAAACAGAAACAAAAAACAAACCCCGAATATCATTATCATAATCAATATATATATATACATACAATCGAAGGGAACACTACTTCGGAACATGAACATTGAACAACGATAAAATTCCGAAAAAGTTACCTTTAAAATAAAATCAAACAGCGATTGCGATTCGCAAATATGGATTACATCGAATGGATGAAGTTTGAATGAAAACCTGTTCGACTGGATTGTATCTCCATTCTTCTACTACAGACATCCCGTCTGTCGTCCTTTCTGGCCATGTATTTTTCATTGTTAAAATTGAGCATCGAACATTGAACATTGAAAACGAAACGATTCAGATATTTGATAGCAAATTGAGAATGATGCACAATGCACCTATTTCAAATAACCAAAGGGTATTCGAGTGCATCATTTCATTTTGGGTTTTTTTTTCGTCAAAACTTTGGATATGGAAAAATGGTGGTCGTTGTCGTTATTTCGTCGATTGATCCGAACGAAATCATTTTCTCATTTTGTTGACATTCGGGCATTTGAGCGTTCGATACGATGTTCATGTGGAACAATGAACAATGCAAAATATATTACATTATATACAATATACCTATATGTATGTGTGGAATGTGCAGTGGTTGCATTGTGTTGTATCCAATGTGCAATGTGCATGGCGCACGGTATGACACAAACAAAATGCATAAAACTTTGGCCAAAAGCGAAGAAACAGAAAACGAATTACTCAATTCAATTTCTATTATGGCGAAACTGAATCAAAATGCATTCGCATACAACTTTGAAATGGTAAGTCAGTCACCGACATCTCCATTTCACCTGCTGAATAAGCAACCATTGTCTTATTATTATTATTATTATTATTATTATTATTATTATACTTTTCCATTGTGCGCGTTCGAAATCGTTACATTGATAACAAACCAACTCACCAGCCAACGAGCACACACACATACCAGCACATTCACCGCTTCATAAAATATCTATTTTTGAATAAAACAAATGATTCATGTTCCTCCATTCCTTTCTATTAAATCGAAATGATGAGAGCAGAACATTTTACAATGGATTTTTGCATAGAAACGACAACGGTGCTCCATCATGCTTCACCAATTTTAATATAAAATCGTAAATTGGAAATGCAAATATTGAATTCGATTCAATCATACTGAAAATGTAGAAGCAAAATGCGCGGATATGGTTTTGCTGTGTAAAACAAATGTAAAATAAAAAAAAAAAAAGCTTAAGAGAAAAGACGAAGATGATGAAAAAATGCGAACTATGCATTGCGATCGATTGAAATGAAATTGCTGTTCATTTAGAATTTGAATAATAATTTGTTATTTTTTTTTCTTTTCCTGTTGCATATCATCCCCCCAGAACTTACCAAAAAAAAAAACGGACTTTGATTCAAGAAAGAACCGGCAATAGAAGTTTATATTATTTTTATTACTAGCTGCAACACATTTGCATTTCGGCAAATACATTCAACGGGTACCTTCGA
Source organism: Mayetiola destructor (assembly GCA_000149185.1). Taxonomy (NCBI): domain Eukaryota; kingdom Metazoa; phylum Arthropoda; class Insecta; order Diptera; family Cecidomyiidae; genus Mayetiola; species Mayetiola destructor. Next base: position 15,624 of record GL501531.1, on the reverse strand, counting down.
AACAAAAAATTAATTCTCGTACACTGAACTTGGAACGAATATTGAACGCATACACACACACACACACACACACACACACACACATACACACCACTGAATCAGAAAAGCTAAAACTGAAAGTCAAAATCCTAATCAGATACCATTTCAATTTGAATGGCGTCCGAAGTGGATTTTTCCTCGGCGAATAGCAATATAGAAAATGAAAATAATTTAAGTGCGTCGCACGTGCCCAAGAAACTTATTGCGGGCCTGAACGGAATCATGCAGTATCATGCCGTGTGTGAAAGTGTGTCCATCGCTTGCTCTAAAGCAATTTATTAATCTATTCTGTCGCATATCGCACCAACTTGAATCCGTGGATGATTTTTTCCCTTTTTGATCCTTTTTCGGTTCGGCTTATTTCGATGTCCATTTTCCATGTATCCCATGATCGGATCCAAATTGTTTCGTTTCGGCTCAGTTTGGTTTGGTTTGTTTCGATGATAACAGAAGGAACTGTCCTTGTTCTCGGTTTACATTGGTAAGTGATATTATGTATTTATGTAATACTTTCATGCGATACGGTGATGTACATTGAATATGGAAACCTCAAAACAAGAAGAAATCCGTTGAAATCCATCCAATTATTGTGGAATTAGAGTAGATTGTCCGCATGTTTACCAGGAGATTTGCTCCATATAAGAAGAGATTTGCTCTCTTGAAATTCAATGTATTTGTTTTTGGGGGTAGTGGCCGTGGTCCATGGTGTTTGATTGTCGTTGTTCAAATTGAAATTAAACTGAACTTGAGGTTTAACCCGGCACACACACACACACACACACACACACACACACACACACAACGCACACTATTTGTGTCA
>GL501531.1:0-11150 GCA_000149185.1 Mayetiola destructor | reverse complement strand
GTTTTTTAGTTCATAATAATACATATGTAATAACAAATGACAAATTTTACGAATCGGACACATACTTGGCATAGAAAATTTTACGCAACCGCATTCTTTTAGCGTATGATTGGATAAACATTCCAGTTCACAATTTCGTTGTGTATAAACTTTGAAAAAGCGTAGATCACGTTCCGAATTGAAATAGCATTGACGACGATTCGGTTCATAATGTCTTAAGCCTTCCGATGTGGTTATCATATTTGGTTTGACGGAAACCAATACTTCCTGCAACAATGGAACTCGGAAATAATGTTTGGACACTTGTGGCACCTCGCCCGGTGTGTGTAAAAGAATTTTGAATCCTTGCACTGGACCACGGCACACATAATCCAAATCCGCTTCGTATAAACGTAATAGGGCAAAGAATCCAACACGAGCACCGGCACCAAATACACGAAACGGATATGTTTCGGTACTGTTATCATCGTTTCGGTAACCATTTTCTAAGTCCCAGTGTGTTGCATTCGGATTACCGCTTACACTCATCATTTCGGGCGCCATCCTACGCAATATTAAAATCAAAAGAAAAAACAAACCGAATTAATTTCATTTATATTGTATGATATGGATTTCGTTTTCGTAAAAACGAATCTCCTACTCATCAGTGTAAATATCCTCGGAATTGAGAGCATTGAATGTAAAGCAAACGCCTTCTTCAGTTAAAATAGGTTGAAAACCGATATCTTGGCATAATTTGAATGTATTTCGCCATTTGCAGAAAAACATTGTATCGTTGAAATTAGGTGCAAGCTCATGAATTGTATCGAAAATGGTTGAATCTGTAAAATTTGTGCCCAATTCACAACCTTCGGTCAAATGTGCCTCACACAAATGACTTATAACTTCCATATTTTTTATGCTGCACAGTTGAAAAAAAAAATAAAAATAAAATAAAAAACATTTTTCAATTGAACTTTCTGATTCAATATTTTTCGGATGCGACAAAGAGATAAAACTTACTCATCTTCGGATGCATTATATGGCGGTTTCTTCTGTCCATCCACCACGTGATACATTTCAGTGAAATTGAATAGTCTTGAATATGTTTTGGTTTCTGGGCATATGGTGATGGCCGGAAAAGGGATGGCAAAAACTGGTGTTGTTTTTTCAGCAAAGCTTACAATTACTGGACTTTGATCCCATTTGATCCAAACATTATGGATCAAAAAGCCGCACAAAACTAACGAAATACCAAATGCAATGACCCACCAGATTCTGGAGCCATTTTTCTTTTTTTTATTAATGCCGTTCATTTTGAATCTGGTGTGAAAAATATTCCTCACCTTTCAATCCAATGACGTTTATGCTCTGCAAAATATCGAACACCATGAATCGAACTCTCTTTACAAAATTCCATCAAAAGAGCCCAAAATGCCTGCAACGTAACAAACAATTATTGTTATTCAATATTTATTTATTTCATTGCCCGCTCGGATAATAGGAATAATAATTGTACGAGACATGAACCGACCTGAATTCGATTTCCATATTTGATCTTTTTTCGTAAGGCCACTTCCGGATCTTCGCTTGGTGCAATTGACATTGAGTCCTGCCCATCCGAATTTGCACTAATATTCCAAAAATTTACCAAATTTAATAACACAATAATATAACAATAGACTACGCAACGATTTCCATCACGCTCTATTTTCACCATTCGCTTGAAACACTTACAATTCCTTTCTTCGTGTGCTCATATTAGATTGTTCTTAATGCTTGTCACAACACTCAAATCCATTCACAATTTTAGTATTAATTCGTTTTGAGACAAAAACCACTTTAAACAAAATTTTTCAATATGGTTTCTTGGGCCTAATGCGCGATATATGGCTTGTTAGAAATGCTTAACAGGAAAACTTGTTCTGTCAAACGATGAATTCAAATCAAAAGCTTACATATGAATGCCGAATTTTCATCGGATCAAAGCATTTTATACTGCTGATGACCAATTAATGTTGTTTTCATGTAATTAAATTCGCTTATCGCCAAACGAAAACCCTCTGCGGAATCGAAGGTAGTCAAAGGAGCCGTGAGAAAATAAACTCTATCATGAAGTAGTAGTATTTATGCTGTTTGCTGGTTGCTGGTGCGCTTTCTAATTTTGCTTTTAATTTTCATTTTGTACGATATCCACAGATATCAACAGATAGCAAGCAGTCCCAAAAGCGACTGTTACACGAACGAAAAAAAAAAAAGGCGCGCGAAATAGATTATTATTAAAATAGGGAAAAATTAGTGTCAGACAAATATAAGTACATTCAAAAACTTACACATATTCCAGCATGTTCATTTCCAGGGGTCGTAGAATGACCAATACATCCGAAATTCTCTTTGTATTGCATCAAAATAATATTCCAAAATGATAATTTACCCCCAAAATTACGCAAACAAAAGACGCAATATTACACAATTTATCTAGTTTTTTCCATTTTATTGTCCAAACTGAAAAAGCTTAAAGTCTACAGTGACCCATTAGCACACTGCACACCAGCCAACAGGTAATCGTTTCAATTTTAGCTACATTTTGTCCATTCTCTATTTTGTATGGCAGAAAAAATGGATTTAAAGATGGGGAGAGGGAAGGGTGTAGCAGCCAAATGGCAAGTACACATTACATTTTAATTATTCCTTGTTGTTACAGAACAAATCGCACGTTGGATGCCGCGCCTACGATTTAGTCAAAATGTTAATAGAAAATAAACGGAAAAAGAAGAAAAATAAAAAAAAACAGAAAATATTCCCTTGTTGAACATTTTGTCGGAATTTGTGTTTTATTTTGAATGAATTGTATGTTTGTGTGGATGACACTTGGGCCGCATATTTATTTATATTTAATTTTGCAATTCGATATTGAGGTCTCAATTCTTTCTGTTTGATACCATGACCAACAAAAGTAATTTCATGTTTTCGTTCCTAGAATATCCATTCCATCAATATTCGACCTCCAGAGAAAACCATATTCGATGAGTACGGTGCGATGGTGAACATTTTGTTCATGAACAGAATGAACAACAAGTTATTCGTTGACCGACCTTTGCAAAATTTATCGGTCAATGAGCAACAGCTCGCTTTTGTTTAATTTCATTTCAATAGAAATATATCTGCATTAAATGTATTAATTTGATAGTCGAAGCAAGAGTATTCCAGTGTTCTGAACGTTGAATATCGCTACGTTTTAAAAAAAAATAGAAAATCGCCTTTGTTGCCATCACACGCATACACCACTCATGAACACTGAACGCACATTGAATTCTCCGTTTTCCGTTTATATCCGTGATGGAAAATTAAATTGTGTCATTTGTTTTCGAAATAGCTGAAAACCAACTGTCAACGCAATTAGTGGACAATGCCGAAATGCTCACACGCGTGTTGATTGTTGATGAAATGAAGTGTATATTGGTTGAATCTCGAAAACTAAACCATTTATAAGCCATTATTTCTCGTAATCGAATCGACGTTTATTCGCTTAAACGGATAACAATTCCACCATTCTGATTATTATTTTAATATCGTGAAAAACATAAACTAAATCCAAACAATCAGAAAATCAAACGATTATTCACTGTGTGTTCGGATTCATTTGTTATAAGGATTCAAGATTATTTTTTTTAATGAATGACAATTTCAATCGAAATCATACCGATGCACAATCACACGCTCACATGAGTTCATTTATCGAAATTGAGCAAATTTTTTCACATTCATTTTGTTTTATCGAAGTTTGCACGAATATCATATAGCCCGCAAGCCAAGAAAGCATAAAATGAGCAACAATGACGCGAATTTACAGAAGAAGAAGAAGAAGTAGAAGAAAAAATATCGACGGGAAAAATATCGCTTGCAGGTGAGTATATAGCCATTGGTAAATCAATCGCATGAAAAGCAATAAACTGCAGACATATTCATTCCAAAATATTCTTGCTTTACAATGTTTCTGTATTGAGTATTCAGTATTCAGTATTCGAATCGACTCGAATCGAATGGTGAATATTTGGTCTTTTACTGCATGATAAAGGTGTGTATGTGTATATGTGTGTGGTTTGCTGTGATGTTGTTGACTTTTTTTCTGCCAAATATCATGTATTTACCACTCATTTTTGTCCTTTTTTTAAATCCAAATCTATTGACATGATTTGCAATCAATTTTTTTTTTTTTCGTTCAACCTGTAACCTGTTAGTGTGGATTCTATGAATGGTAAAAGGGTTTCCGTCGTCATTTATTCCTTTATTTTCGATATATCGCACACATGGCATGCCGATGAAGGAATGTTATGCTGTTGGCATTGTTCTTGATTGCGAATTATTCAGTATTCAACTCTCAACATATGGTATTCAATGTTCAATGTACTGCTTGCGTATTCGAGATACAACATACAACTCTTCAAAAAGGGTACAAGAGACAAAAAAAAAACAAAGAAGAAGAGAAAAATGCCAAAAATTGAAACAATGGCTTCATTCCGGTTGATGGATTTTTGCGTTTCGTTGGATTCGTTTCATTTCATTTTGGATCTTTACTCATAAGTATACCTAGTATTTTTGCCTTTGGTATAGTCTGTTTATATTGGCAGTTCATGGTTAGCAGTGTTTTCAAAAAAAAAAAAAAATACTCAAAATATCTAAATGATTTCGAGATATTTTCCATGATTTCGCAGACAGATGAGATGAAATATCTGATATATCACTTTTACCTATGGGTAAATAGATCACAGATCCATTCTACTCAACGTTAACCACTTAAACTTATCTGATAAATATTTTGAGATAAATATCTTTTCGAAAACACTGATTGCTATGCTGCTAAATTTTGAGTTATTTATTTGTTATAATTTCGTTTGAGCGGAACCATTCAATAGTCAGTCAACCAAATACTTTACATTTTATACAAAAAAAAAACATAAAAAAATATAAGAAATGGAGAAACAGACTGCAGAGCAGTAAATTGAACAAATCAATATGTATTCGAAATATCCAAAATGAATGTGAAAATGGATTGAATTATTGTTGTGCTCCAATTTCCGACGTTTTGTGGTTTTTGACTTTTTTCTTAACCACTTGCACAGCTGAACACTGAACACCGCATAAAATAGTTTTCGTTATTTTAAAATTCATATTTGAACCAACTCTGAAATGGAAAATTTACCGAAAATAATGAAAAGACGAACAACGAACACTCCAACCATCGATGGTTTGGAGTTTGAAAAGGCTTTAAGTTTCCTAGGATTCATGTTACAGGCATGAAATATTATTATAGGTGTAAAACTTATGATAAAATAACGATATCCGTCTGTATTATGTAAAATATATGCAAAGAGAAGAAACTCAACGCTCAACATCTAAATCTATAAACATAAAAAAAAAAATTATTTTCTGTGCATAGTATGGCATATGTTTTGGTCCAGTTACCAATCCACATACGCATTTTAGCTATACGAAAGTTGAGTTCACCTCTTTCATTCGTTTACCGTTTAAAACTGTGCTTCGTTTTATACCAATAACAATATGTATTATTTTATTATTCGCAGATTTTCGAGAAATTACTTTTATTTCGATACGTATATGCTGTGTTGTCACATAGATGCATCAATTCAGCAGCAGTAGCATAATTGTTTGCTCTTTTCCTCAGCGGTCTCCTACCTGAACAAGAATATCGACTGGAAATTATTATATAATGCTAAATGGATGCCAGACTGGATCCTCCAAAATGGATCCACTGTCGAAACCAATTACAACAATTAAAGTAAAAACTATCTTGCCATTCCATCAAGCATTAGCTAAGGATATTTCCGAATTCTTTAATGTCCACAAGAAATACAATTCTTTTTCAAATAAAAACATTAAAATGATTGAAATTACAGAATAAACGAAAAAGACAGATGACATCATTCAACATTTATTTATTCATTCGTTTGAAAATTAGATGAAAATACCGAATACCGAATAGTGGTGCATAGTTGAAGTTGAATGAAAATTCAAATTTAATAGTTCATTTCATTTTATGTACACGCTGATAATATCAAATATCAATCTTCACTCTGTCTCCCGTTTCATTGCACTTTTATATGATTATAGTCCAACATAACACCACATCAAATTGGATCTTCCTGGTTTCGTCTATGTTGTACATATTACGGGCAAGTATTTTGTTTTTACATTTCCCAATTGTATTTTCTTCAAACGCAGACATACATATAATGCTATACCAAACCAACCAAACCTTATACCAACCATTCTATGGATTTATTAAATTTTTCGGGACGTCGAAAATTTGCAATGCAAACATAGTACATATATTAGGAAGAAGAATGAGCAAAGCTTTTTGTTAAAATCTTCATTTATGTAAAATGTCGCCGTTCGTTGTGTTCGTTGTTACAATCGCATGTCATGCACTATATAATTGATGAAAATTTTCCATTCATTTCCATTCAATTCTTAGAATATATGTATTTTGTATTCCGTATTCCGTATTCCCCATGCATACAATAATAATTTTTTATTTTCTTTGTCAGCCATTTCCTTAATCCTGTATCTTTCCGGTGAAACCATCGAATGGTCTTAAATGAGCATCAAACTCAACTAGGACTAGCAAAAATGTCTGGGAATCTATTATTTTATTCATCAACTCGATAAGTAGTATTGCTGTTTAGCAACCAGCAACCGACTGGAGAAATTGCGGGTTCAATATGCCATCACATTTCAAATGGGACGAATTCTCGAAATTTTGACTCATTTTGGGAATTCAATGATCCAAACAACAAGAAAACTGTGTGCATGTACCTTGATTTTGCCTGAAAATGCGTGTCTCCATAAAGGAAAAAATGCATTTCTATGTTTAAGTTCACAATTTTCCGCTGTATGTGTCCACATTAATTTGTTACCGACAATTTTTTTCTGTCTTCCTCCCCTCTCTTCATCTTCTCGTAGTCATGCATTTTCAGCAATTTCAATGAGATGGCCATAAGTAACTGGTAATTACATGTAAATGGGACACTTTTATTTAAAACATTTTTTCTGTCATTTTTACTCTCAGCCTCTCATACTATAATAAATGCATCCAAGCTATTATCGAATCAAAAGTCGTAAACACACTTTTATCCCCATGGCAAATTGAAAAAAATATCCATCAGACAAAATTTACAAGGATTTTACTACTCAACATTTGCTCTTTTTTCTCTTTTACTTGTTTTTCTTCTTCGTGTGTCTTGTGCTTCAAACTCGAAATGAGTTCTTCACTCTTGGCTCAACTTCAGTATTCACTCATTTCTTTCGTTGGATACAGTGCGAGCATATCGACTGAACAGTGAACGTATAATAGATGAATCGATCTTCGGAAAACATTAAAACCAGAAAATGAACTTAATTAATCACAATTTTTTTTATCGAAATAAAAATCATGGAAATTCAATGAAAACCAATGTATAATGTATACGGCATTCGAATCGGGGAAAATGTCATGAGCCCGGAAAAAAAAAACAAACACCGGAAGTATGAGATTTTGTTTTCATCCTTTTACGGTCGTTTGGTTTTCAATTTTCTGTGAAAATTGTGTTGTCTGTTTCAAACATTGTAATTGGTTGCCAAATGAAAAGCAATTGCAAACAGATGATGCAATGGCGGAAAAATCCTTTTTCCTCGAAAAACCCAAGGAAAGAAGTAAATACAAGATGACTAACGTATGAATAACGTACAAAGCTTGTATGTGTATACAGTATACATATGGTCACCGTTGGTATCGTAGCACTTCCATTGAAAATGTTTATAAAGTGATATTTCAATGTTTCACTGTGCGGAATTGGGTTCGCTTGTTTTATGTTCTGTCCATTGAGTTCATGTCGGTTGTCTATTCGATTTAAGGATGAATAAGATGAACGGTACACAAACATACATTATATGAATACATACACATGGGCAAATGGTAAACGATACACGGTACACTCATGTCTCTTGTTGTACAAGTATTTCACCGGAATGTGTGGCAATTGGCTGTATATAAGAAATACGTAAAGTAACAAATTTTCATTCGACATTCAACTGAGAAAACTAAAACAACCAACAAATCTACAAGCTTTCAATACCCAGACACGAAATCCAAAATAATCAAACCAAACAAAAACGATAGATGTTCATTCCGATTTATGTTCTCATAATTTTCCATTTCATTTTCTTTTTTTTTTTTATTCTTTGCATTTAAGTTCTTCGATCGTCTTGGACTTTATGCTCAAATTCGCATAAACATATACCACATACGGTTTCATTGCTCATGCAGCCGAACAAGATGAAATGATCCAAGTCCAATAGATAATACATATATGTATACATGAAATGCTTATTCATCTCTGTAGACAGTCAACGATTGCAAATTGTTTTCGTCTTTCGAATAATCCACCCGAGACACTAACCACAACAAATACTATATCGCTATCGCTATCACTACAGTGATATTGGATCCAGACACAAATTGTCGAAAATTTACAAATTCAGTTTGGAATTCAACAGTTTTTAGTTTTTTTTTTTGTTCTGTGTCTTCATTTTCGCTCAAATCATTTTAGTGTTGTTGCACCAATCGGAGTTAGCAGGAAATGGTTGATCTATCAAAATGTCTCTGGAATGGAACACATCTGAAAGAGATCCTGAGAGGAAGAATCAGGAAGAACATTACGCTCGGATATAAATTGGCAGTTTTCCAACCATTCATTTAATTTTCTCTTTTTCCATTTGGTGCTTGCTGCCTGAGCATTGAACGCTGGACACTGGACACCATAAACCATAATCGATAATTGTTTCTGATATTTTGTTGTTGTCTTCATATTACAGTCAATGAAAATCTATCGAAAATTATCTGTCCGGTGATATGAAAGTTCTAAAACAGCTAAATCAATAAACTGAAAATTCTAAAACTGCCAAATCAATAATAACGGCCAAGTCAATGATTTCGTTGCGGTTGAATATTCAATTTGAAATGACTAGTTTTCATACAATATTTTATTTTATTTTACGCATTTTATTTTACGCAAATCATTTAGAAGCTTGACTTTTTTAGGTAATTATAATGTTGTGCACTGTTTAACAGCAGAAAACTCAATTTGTTGACTGCAATAGTTGCATTGACTGCACTGTTGTGTATTAATGGTCAACATTGACCGTACACAACCAAATCAAACTAGCCCAAACAAAACCGAAGTCAAAAAAGTAAAGTGCAAAAATAGGTAGTTAGCATTTGGCAGGTAAACGATAAATCGATAAAATTGGCAGTAGCTATTAATTATAAATAATGCATCCAATGATCTAATCATTGCACATTTTCCATTCGATACGTGAATCATGAACACCAAATTGTACGAAACTTTTTTCTTTTCGGAAAAAGTAACGGAAAAATCGATTTTAATTAAACTTTTTTGCATGCATACATTGACCTGTAATTCTATTTGTCAACCTGAAGTGTGTTCAATGCTCAATAATAAAATGTATGGCCAAGAAAATGGTCAAAAAGAGCACAAGAAACAGAATGATGAAGCAAACGAGAAAGAGAAAAAATGAAGGCGATAAAATTGTAAACGATGAATGAAAGCGATTTTGTCAATACAACGCCATAAAATTGCTTTTAAGGACTTTAATTGAAGTCATAAATCGTTTCAAGCTTGCGTTCGGTGTTTGTGTCTGTGTGCATATTTAGTTGTTTCGTTTGCATCATTTTGAACGGTTGTTGGTTCTTGGTCCGTTGCAAATTTTCCAAATAAACCAAAATGATGGAAAGCTGCAATCAAACATGGACATCGCATTTGAAAATCACATAAACAACCAATGAAACTGAATGAATGACAGGAAAAAGGGAAAAAGAGAAGAGAAAGAACAAGTGAATCGAGGCGAGTAGCCTAGAAGAGCAACAATATCAGAGGAAGGCTGATATAATGCTGTTGTCGCTTTTGAGTTAACCAATGTTTTTGCCGGTTTTTCGTATGTTGAATATGTTGGTGTTTGCTCACACAGATGTGCAAAACCTCATTTGTTGATGATGAAAATCAGAATCAAAAATTGTGAGAATACTTTAAGTGGATTAAAGGGAAACTATTTCCAGCGACCCGTCACAATATAGTATTTGAATGAGACCACTTAGAGATCCTGGGGTCTCTGATATTTTGGTCACAATACTACGTCACAATGTTTGCATTTAACTTTCACGAAATGAATAGTGCATTGACTTCAACTTCAAACTAACATATACTTGAGGATGGGGTTTTAAAGCAATACTTTTGTTCACTCTTCCATTTTTTTTTTTTTTTTTGTTGATCGTGCTGGCCCTGGAGCTACACGTATTTCATATACATATATGCATTCATATACTCAAACGGATTCAATCAAATCGATGATGATGCCGAAAAATAACAAACAAACACAAAAACACTCAATTTACAATCACCTCATGGCTCATAGTCCTTTCGCTGGATACAAAGATTTCTGTTTGTCCAAAGGACGAGAGGGAAATAAGTGCATGAGTTTGAAAGGGCAGCAATTCAATTTTGGCAAGAATTTCACTTTCTGTTCAAAGCTCCCATTCATTGAACAAACAACAAAGGCAAACAATATTTTTTTTATTTTTATTTTTATTTTTATATTCATGTATTTTGTGTGCGTGTGTCGATCCTCAGTGTCAGTTATTATCTTTTCTATTTGTAATACTAACCAATTTCATGACATATTTTGCTTGATACACGCATTGAGTGGGATCTCAACCTTCAATTTTCATTTGTCAACCATATATATTCGGATACAGCGAACCGAAAATTATTTACACTTGAATTCACGTTCATTCACAATTCATATTTCAAATGCAGTCATTGTGATTTTGTGTTTGAATGCTTGTTTTAATCAAACTTTTTGCCCCATATATTTTCGAAAAGAATTCAAATCGGTTCGTGTTACCATGTAAATTGCTTCGGTAACTGTTAGCTCTCTTCATGTTCAAGTTTGCGTGTTTGGCTCAAATTGTTTTTCTTTTTTGAGTATACAAGTATGCTGATGACGACCATTCAATCGCTGCGATTTGACAATGAACACTCACACACACACACCAATCCATCCACAAATTCATGAGAATCATTTTGTATATGAAT
>GL501530.1:491910-539672 GCA_000149185.1 Mayetiola destructor | reverse complement strand
TATATATATATATATATATATATATATATATATATATATATATATATATATATATATATATATAACGATTATATAACTTAATGTATTCACATCAAGCAAAACAGTGATTTAATCGCCACCATGGACACAAATTTCAATTCAATCAATTACGTACTACAATGCTCAAAAGCAATCGGTGTAAATGCGTGTAAAATAACCGAAAAAATCTTCTCCAATTTTAATTTTAATCGACAAAAAAGACAATTACTTCAACATTATTACCAACAATTGGATTCAATTTCGACAATAGTAAGTACATTTCGCTTTTATTATTTCGTTAACAAGTATCGCACTTTCATTATAATTCACAATTTACTCATCATCATTTAGACAGAAGGAAAAAATAAATAAATAACAAAAACACAAACCAACTGCCTGCTTTCAATAATTTTCATCGACGGTTACGTGGATACTTGATTTACTGTAATTTAATGAATTTCATTCCTGATTACCTTAATTATTTATTAATGGATTAAAATTCAACGAATGTTGCTGATTTCCGCGGTGTTTTCGTTTTTAATTTGTTGATTGCTGATGAATCGAAAGATGTAAAAATTGCGAAAGACTACGAAAATTATCAACGAATGGGAAAAAAGTTTTCAATTGATTACCGATTGCAATAGGCTTATGGCATCAATTTTAATTCATCATGACTATCGATCAAACATTGAAAACAATACAAATCCATAGCATAGACTGACCATCAAAACATCGACAACATTCAATAGTAGCTTCAATTGCTGCTAACAATTGCTTATGACAACAAATATAATTGTCTGAATGGTGATATTAGTAATTTATGTTTCCGTTTCATTAATCTGTTTCCAAAAAATCGGCACAAACCAATGATTAGATTTTTTGAAAGTTCCTTCCATGCTCTGCTTCGAACGTCATTGGTGTGCCATTTACCCGATATACACGATATTACGAATTAACTGGAACGTTAAATTATTCCAATAATAATAATAATTATCAGTCGGGCCATATAAAGTCAATTATATTTTTATAATATCGCTATATGTCATCGATGAGCTATGATTTTTACATTAATTGATGCATGTGGTTAAAAGGTTTCATTCCTTTTTCTAATGAAAAATTTCAATTTACAACTGAATTTTTCAACTTTGATTTTGTGTTAAACTTTTGAAATGTTTTTTTCTTCTTTATTGGGATTTATTTGGAAAAAATGAACCGTTTCTGCTCTCAGCCCGACAATTGTGGCCTAAAGTGCATAGTGCATAATGTTTTCCGATGACATTGCCTACAAATTACAAATTACCCGCATTATGGCATAGTTGAGATTGAAATCGAAAAAGATGAAACAAATTATACTGGCTGAAACGTACTTGAAACAAACTCAAACTGCAAGAACGAAAGTGAAGCTTTAATCACTACACATATTTTATTAATTTATTCCAATGAACGTATGTTTTCATTGGGAAAAAAAAAACAGCATATACGAAACAAACGAAAAAAAGGAAAATCAGCCCGTTAATCGCGCATCTAATTCACCGTGAAATAGAAATTGAAGAGAGTTTAATGCTCAATGCTTAATGCTTGGTGCTTTTGTTGGTATGGAATCCATTTATAGCTGAAAAAAAAATCAAACATACGATAGAAATGGAAATCGCTTGCCAAATAGCAATCATTGAATGGATATTATTACAATATCATATTATTATTATTATCGGTTCAATTTTTCGAAAGTCAAAGAGTTCGTGCGCACTGTTAATTGCCGAGAACAATTTCACAGCATTTCCATTAATATGATTGAATGTGAAACTGACTGCTTGAGCCTCATTTTTTTAATTATTATTTTTGGATTTGGAAAAATTGAATAAGATTTTACTCGCTAATTTATTTCATTGTGAATATTATGTATTTTGTAAGTTCTGTTTCTTCAGTTGGCTGTGATTTTCAAAATGTTTCAATCATACAGACATTTTATATCAGTGAAAAGCAGTGAAGCTTCATTGATGAGAGAATATCGCGCCGATTATCCGTATCATTAGCTATTCATTTGTTCAACTAAAAAACAAAGTTATCACCGACTTTCAAGGTCAGTTGAATCGATATTAACAATATGCAATTACTATTTTAATTTGCAATCTTTTTTATTTTTGTCAGTTTCGGTTGCATTCATTCTTTGTTTCAAAGATATAAGTAAATGTTCACTATTTAAAAAAAAAAAAAATCTACGTTTGGAATAACTGATCGACATTGTTCCCATTGTTGAAAAACTTTTGTTTCAATTTTTCAACATGTTGTTCATGACGAAACGATTGGTGAACGGTATGAAATGCTATAGATCCGGGTACAACTTTAAATACATAGTTTCTGAACCAAAACTGCATTGCATGCGATATGATATTTCATGCATCAAGTGTTGCATTGAGTGACAGATGAAAGTGAAACGTTTGCAGTCCATCATCAAATTGTGTTCAGTTACAACAATTTCAGGTGAAGCGAAAAAAGCTTGCCATCACATATGATTTGTGTGATGATTTACAATGTTTTTTCCCCCCATTCTTGTGTGTTCACTGTTCAAACATTTTTCACTGAATTGGGCAAACAAAAGGAAACGAAGCACTACTCTCGCTTACGAAACAGGCCTCGGGTGGATTTCATGAAGGAAATCAACACTGAAGAACGTTTAGAAATCATCATCATATTTTTGATCCATTGACACGATGCAGCTACGTCAAACATTTTACAAATAATAAAACGAATGATCGAAGACAATAATCATTGCTCACTGCACACTGTGTTTACGGTCAAAAAATCTTTTCATTCAATGGGGTTAAGTAAATGCGATTTGTTTTCATTTTCAAACAACTCATAACAACGTGAGTGACATCAACACGCAATCTCATGAAATGCTGAATATTTAACGTTGTTGGTTGTATGGTGGTTATGTTATCGTTTTGCATTTTGTATTTTATAATTTTAAACGATTTGATGTGACAGCTAAAAGTGTGCCGTTATCGGTTGTATTTGTTGCCATTTCTTCTCTCCCTCTACACTACTTTTTTGTCGTACGAACATAAATAAGAATTCGAGAAAAGAAAAAAAATTAATAATTTTTGCTTATAGTTGATTGGTTTGAAGACATGCTTGAGCAACACTTTAAAATCAGGAAATTATATGCAAAATGATTTACTTGGGTATTAATGCTGTGGTATTTTATACGGTTGTCGGTATATGCGTTTTGCTTGCATAGTATGCATGCCGCACACTGAAGCTCAAAAACAAATCAATGCAAACATTAAACATGTCATTTCAATGATTCATCGTTATTCTTCCTGATATCACTTGATGCATTTGATAGAAAACCCACTTGGCATAAGAAATATTAAGTTGCGACCACACAACATAATCTTGCAATCATAATTTGTGTCAATAGGTTTTTCAAGTGGAACGTTTCATTTTTATTTGGAATAATTATCGGCGAAGCTATTACTGGGTGGCACGAGGTTTCATATCATCGAACAATGAATGCCAACAATACATTTCCGCAATATTCTGATATATGTTTGATTGTTGCGGTCAATGAGTGAACATCGAATATGGGTACGGCTGTGTTATTTTATGTTTTTCGCCAATTTATCCATTTACATCAACTCGACAACCTATCGACATTGGTTAACTAGCGGCAATTAGTTTGAAAAAAGTTTTTCTGCCAAAAATTCGATTTTAATTCAAAAATTGTAGCAACTCGGTGCCCGGATGCTCATTTGTAAATTTTAATGAAGATTCAAATGTCCACTGCTGCGGAATGGATTCAGATGATATTGAACGTTTCACTTCCGCTCGTTATCGTGATACGTCTGATGGCGCCAAATTTTTAAATGATTTTACAGTTCCTGAAAAAACAAGCCGTTCCGTTGTCTGCACGATTGGATCGAAAGCATTTCAAATATTTGCATTTGTTTATTTGTACCGATTGGCATTCGATGATTTGCCAATAACACATTTCGATTATGGCGCCATCAATGGTTTGAATCATTTGCAAGTTTTAATATTACATAATTTAGATTTATTTTACATAATTCAAACTTATTGCAATCAAAATTTCGGAATCGCAGCCATTCAAAGACCAATCAAGCATTGATAATTCATTCAAATCCAATCAAATCGATCAAAATATTGATTTTGCGATGATTTCAATGAAAATTTATGAACTTGGTTGTCAGCAAGTGGTTTTGCTATCATTTCCGGAGGCCTATTTTTATTGATGATCAAGTTTATTTTACCTTTTATCGTTAGAAACACACATAATAGTACGAACTTAAATTGATTTTTGTGAAACCCATTTTATCTCGCTTGGATTGATCGACACATCACTAATTTGACAGATAAAAGAAAACCGGCATGAAATTAATTTTTGGTATTGCTTGATGTATCATATCAAGCTTTAGAATCTGTATTTATACGTTTGTACCAGACATAAATCATCAAGCATGGCAGTTAGAGCTCTGAAACTTTGACACGATATTTATTTTGGGGGTTGCACTCCAGGAAGCCCGGTTTCTAAATTTATTGCTCTTGTGAAGCTACGATTTCTGATTTTTTTCTTGAAATAGATTTTCTGAAATCATGCATCAAGCATTACTTCCAAGTTTCTTGGCAGTATTTTTGATTTGTTTAATGAAACGGAGAAAACCAGAAAATAAATGAATTATGAAGATAATGTGCAGATGGGCGCATGTACAGTAATCAATTATCGCTTTGAATTTTCGTGGTTTGAGTTTAAATTTCGAATAAGTACTATTAATTGAATTGAAGTCACTATATTGAGCTCACGACAATTTATACAAAAATTTCTGTAGATTCATTTTCCATTTCATATCAAAATGAAATCATTTCCATTTTTTTTCTTAGTTTTATTGATTGATCGCATATTTTCTACAGTACGCGGAGAAGACAATCTCTTTCGAAGGTATTCCAATAATTTATTCGAATTTTTCTTTCAATAAAATATTGTATTTTTATTTGACAGAGAAAGCGGTTGCAAGTACAAAGGAGGTTTAAATTATATAAGTTTTATCATCGAATGTCAAAATATAAAATCAGTTGATGTTGAAAAACATCTAAATAATGCATTTAAAGATAGAAAACATTTAGATCATAATCAACAAATATTAACGGTGACAACACAGAAGAGAGACAAATGTGAGATCAACGAAAAATACAAGAAATATCATATTCGCTATTCGGGAATTCAATTTGAAAATAATGTGCTTAAAAGAAAATCGGTTTTTATAATTCGCTTTACATATGCCTTGACATTGGAACGAAGTAATATTCGTGATATTGAATCGGGAGCATTCGAATCTGAAAATAGTATATATGTGAAAATATTGGAGCTACACGATTTAAATATGGATTCAATTAAAAGTGAAGCTTTCAAAGGCTTAGTTGGTCTATGTAGCCTACGAATAACCAAATCGAAGTTGAAAACTATCGATGAAAACACATTACAATTATTTAAAAGTCTAAACAATCTAATGATTTCCGATTGTCCAAATTTAGTGATGTCTTTCGATGGAAACCCTGGATACCGTGGCAGTTTTTGTTTTTTGCATTTTTTTAGCGCATCTGGTAATGACTTTGGAACGGAAATCAATGAATTCACATTCAAAAGTTTCCTGAATCTTGAAGAGATACATTTACCTTCGAATAAAATTCAAACTATCGGTGCCGAAACATTTACTTCGCTTACATCACTTAAACGAATCGTTTTATCGGACAATCAATTCAAAACCATTCCATTTTCCATACAAACTTTTTCTAAATTTGAGATTAATTTAAATTTTAATCTCTGGCAATGTGATTGCAACATGGAACCATTTCGAGAATATATAACCTTAATTGATCCAGAACATTTTATTGAAATGATTTGTCACAGTCCGCCATCTATGAAGGGCAAAAGATTGATCGATTGCAGTGATTTGTGCGTAGAAACTTGCGATTCCCGCGAAATGGATATTTTTCGATCGATAAATCAATATTTGAAAAAAATTTCATGCAATGAATATACATTCAATTTAGGTGATTCTCCGTCTAATTTTGTCATAGTTGTGATCGAGGATGATTCAGAGCCTGGAGAAAATCACCGATCCGTTAATTGTTATGTAGGGAAAGAAAATGAAAATCGAGTAAAATTGGATGTCAAGCCGAATCGAATTCATCGTATTTGTAGATTAGGCGATCCAACAACGTTTTCACCCTTTGATTGTATACCGTTTCCACCATGTGTAGTTAATGTTCAAAATGGATGGATGAATTTGAAACACCAGATTTCAACAATTTTCCTGAGTGCACTGATTGCCATTTGTTCATTTTCATTGGGATTTGCAATCATTTTCTTCTACAATATTAAAGCAAATCCACCGAAATTCGAAGAAAATGTTTACAGCACGATAAAAAGTAGAAAACGATACAACAGTATCAATTTGTAAGTTACATTATTATTTACAACTAATAAAATGGTTTAATTTTAGCGTTAAAACTATCTCATTTAGAGCGAGATTCAGCGATTCAAATATTGATGCGATTCGAGACTTCTATCAGAACAAAAATGTACCGATCGTCACCATAGACGAAATTATGAAACCATTGGATGATCAACAAGGATTTGAGAAGGACGCGCCCCAAGTGCCGCCGAGGCCCTCCAATTGGACAGAGATAGTTGAATCACACAATAAAAAGACAACTAACTGATTATTACAATATCATTTACGTATTTCAACAAGGCCCTGATCACATTTTTATTAATTGTGAATGAATTTGAAATTACTTTTTTTTAATCAAACTCTAACAACACATATGATATTTGTGATTAAATTCTTCTAATAAGCACATGATGTTGAGTCCATATCAGTTCAATAAGTAATGACGAACAGCGACCGCTCCAAGCAGGTTTTATTTTATTTTCCCAAATTATTGCGACACATTTATAAGCGAATATAAATACGAATATTTCGTACACTTCCGATTCAGTATATTATTATCGTGCGAACACTTCTCTTTAGTAATTATAATAATAATAACCAAAATGCGAGTCAGTCATCTGATTTTTCTGCAATCATGCCTGGCAGCAGTCATTATTGCAACGAAACTTACTGAAAGCGTAATGTAAGTTTAATTGATATTGAATAGAATTGAATGAATAAAAGCGAATATATTCTCAAAAGAAAAAAATAATTTCAGAAATCCTTGCCATTGGAAAGAACCCAACGACGAGTCTGGATTTAAAATTTTCAATTGTTTCGAATTTAGCGAAGAGAAATTCGGTAAGAATTATAATAGTCTTATCGAGGATATCCCAAGCAACATCAGACCAAAGGGAATTGTTCATTTTGAACATTGTATTTTTCCTGGTTTGAAATTGCCCAACAATTGGTACAATGGAACTAGATTAATACGAGCGCTTCGAATAGAAAAGTCAAAAATCTATACCATCGAAGCCGGTGCATTTGCAACATTCCCATTCAGACGGATGTTTCAACTAGATTTGATCGATTTGCCCATTTTCGAGCTCCCTGCTGATGCTTTCGATGGTCTTGAAACACTGCAACGTTTAATCATGAAAAAACTTTATTTACAAAGATTTGAGACGGACATTTTGATGCCATGTGAAAAACTAAAAGAAATTCAATTGATTAATTTTCCACATTCGGAAATTGAATTGATGGGATTGTTTGGATCGAAAAAATTAAAAAGCACTAAGCAAGTTCAAATAAATGGGAATAATATTGGTGCAATGATTTCGCGTTTTGAATTTTCGGGATTGGTAAATGTTCGGCATTTAGATTTGCGAGACAACAAAATCACCAGAATACCTGAAGGAACATTTGAAATGATAACATCTGAGCTTCGATTTTTAGATTTATCCAAAAATCTTTTAAAAACATTACCATCGGACATATTTAAGAGTATACCCCAATTTGATGGTCGAATGATTCATTTAGAAGAAAATATTTGGCATTGCGATTGTGGTTTGGAACAATTGCGTCGGCTGATGCAAAAAAATCCAAAATCATTTTTTCCGTTCGTTTATTGTGTCGGACCAAATATTTTCAATGGATGGCGCATCATTGACATTAACGGATTCTGTAAACGAGTCATTGAAAATCCGAAACCCATTGGAGAAATTATCAAAAAAAATGTTTTCGTCTTGGGGAAATCGGCTGCCCGAACAATCTTTTGTCCTGAAATTATTGTCATGTTTTCAATCATAATGATTTCCAGATTGAATAATAGTTATTATCAACAGTTTTTCCATTAACCATAATCAAATATATGTAAACTATATTAATCAACTAAACCATTATTTTATTATCAATGAATGAAATATTACAAATTTCATAATAGAAAGAATGAAATCCAATGTTTTATTAAAATGTGATCTTTATCTTATCATCAGCAATAAGTTAACCCCTTAACCACTTACAACAACAACAACAAATTTACACGAATTGGAGCACTGATAAGGGGGAAAGCGTGGGGTCCTGAAAAACGTTTTTACTTTTCTGCCATCCTCAATGGTGGAACAGGCATTGGTTTTGAGTGTCGTCGTTGTTGATGTTGTTGTCGTTGTTTGTTATTCCAATAACTCTTTCCTATTCTACTATAAATCAATGCAAATTTTTTTTTGTTGTAGAGGGAGTTCTCAAAATGATCCCTATTGATTTTTGAGGTATGAGACTTCATGAAATTTTTTTTGAAAATTTTTTGGAATTTTTTTTCGAAATATTTTTTTCTCGCCAATCGATTGGAAATCGTCTAAAACGCGTAGAAAACGCGTAGTACCCAAGGAAATTGCATTTTTCGAAAGAATAAAAACATCATTCAATTCAAAAACTACTAAAAAATCATGAAAACAGTGCGGAAAAGTATGTTTCGATCCTAAAAACCAATTAGTTTACATTGCTTGCAGGTCTGCGTCAAATTTTTTCCACTCCAAAAGAATAAAAAAGCCTTGGGGCGCTCTTGCGGGCTAGAGGGTTAAACATTCTTAATAATTCAATATTTCAACAATATCATATTGAAATTTTTCAGGTAAATTACCTTTGGCGGTACATAAATATAAGATGAAAGGTTCCGAATATTAATTTGATGATTGTCACTATGTTGACTCTTATTCAATAAAAAATTAATTGAAATTCGACAATGCAATTGAACTCACACTTGATTTTTCGTTGCCACTTTTGCTCGTAAAATCGTCAGAAATCATTAGTAAGTTTCGAAATTCAGTTCTGTTTAATGAAATTCCCAAGATGCATGGGAATATTCTATTCAATTTGATTCTTTTTCTAAAAATGTACTATCAAATTAGTGCCGAAGACAGGGGAAGGTAATTTTGAAATTTTATTTTCTAAAAATTCATTCGAATTTAATCATAATAATTATTGTTTTGAACTTCCTCAAATATTAAGTAATAGAAAAGGGACGTGTATCAAGATTAATTTGCAATACGAATGCAGATATGTGGATTTTCAAGTTGTACAAGATTTTAAATGGCTCACGAAAGAAGATGCTGTCTCATGTAAAAGCCCATCTCATGGAATTATTTTAAATTTAGTGAATACAATTTTCCCCTTTAAAGCATTGAATGCAGGATGGCTTAAATCACCCTGTTATATAAACGTTCTAAAGATCAGCCGTTCAAACTTGGGTTCAATTGAAAAAGATGCATTCAACACGGCAATATTTAGCAATTTGACTGAATTGAAATTGCGTTATGCAGATATTTGGTTCATTAATACCAACGCTTTCAAAGGATTAACAGAACTTAAGAGGCTGACATTGGATTCACTGGCTTTGGATGCTATAGCAAAAGATATTTTAGTTTCATGCCCTAAATTGAAAGAAGTTCGAATTTATTTTTCCTTCGACACAATACATCCGATCCAAAATAAATGGTTTTCAAGTGATGAATTATTGAACGAACTTGAAACCGTTGATTTGTTTGGTAACGAAATCAGAACAGGCATTGACAATACCACATTTATTGCTGCGCGTAATATTAAAATTCTTTCAATGCGTGATAATTATATTGAAACAATCGGAGAAGATGCGTTCAAACCAATCAAAAATTTAAAATCTTTGGATTTAACATACAATTTATTGAAGATAATGCCAAGCGAATTGAAGGAATTAATGTCACGTTTCCCAAACGCTTATTTCGAATTGGGTTACAATCCATGGGAGTGTAATTGTGACCTGGAATCAGTACGCGAATTCTACCTAACACATGAACCTTCCCCATTTCCAATAATCTGTGGTCAAGGGATGCGTATTGAAGAATGTATGGATTTATGTTTGGAAGATTCAAATTGTCATGATTTCAAGGCGACACCGGAAACCTTGTTACCATTCTGGCACCAATTATCTCTTTCAGAACACGAAAATTCAGTCAAATGTGAAGCACCAAAGGTTTCAATTGCGTTGAAAAAACCGACCACACGCTTTTTAATCGGACAACATTTGGATGGTGACTATTTTATCAATTTGAATGATTTTACATCGGAACAAATTGTTGTTGTATTTGAAATTGGAATTTACGCAACAACTGAGAATTCATGGTGCATTACTAATAATCGAAATGTTCAAACAGTCTACACGCAATTTTCGATTAGGCTACGACCAGACACGACGTATCTTTTCTGCTTTTTGGACAAAGGAACGTCAACCATTCAACCATTGAATTGTTTCGCATTTCATTCGAAACCCGAAGAACTCAACACCTCGAACAATGTATGGATTTTTAATGAAGACCGAAATATAATAATTTTCCTTTGCATTGTATCTGGTATCATTTCAATTTCTTTGGGAATCGCTATCGCTTTCATTGCACCAAAATTACGAGCATTGTTTCCAAAGAATGTTGATGATATTGATGATTATGATGATGATGATGATGAAGCACAAATCAATCAATCGTGCTATATCGAAAATAAGCCGTAAGTATCAAATATCAAGCGAATTTCATTAAAGATTTCGAAATTTCAATCTAAATAATATAAATTCAATTTCTAGTCCATTGAGGCGGAAAGGGCGAGTGACAAAACTTCGATCAAAACCAAATAGTTATTATCCAAAGCTTCATCGAAAAAATAGTAGATCAATGTCTGTGTTGTTGTCATCTGGAGTCAGCGCACCTGTTACCAAGTCAGTGAATCGTTGTTGTGATTCAGAAAATTGTCAATGCTATTGCGAAATTCTAATGGATTGAGCGATGAAGGTGATTCGGGCTAGCACAAAAAAAAACTTATAAATTATCATATAAGTGCCATTATGATAGCTATACAAATAAATAATATTTGTCAAATATCATACATCATTTGTTTTGATAAAATGTGGCAAACATTTTGCATTGACAAATATTCGATTTCATCATTATTCAATGTGTACCTAATAGAAGCCGTTCTCATATCATGCCATTTTTTCGTTATTTGCAATTCTTTCTATGACATCAAACATTTCCAATAAAAAAAAACAGCAGCCAACCGTATGAATGGAGGAAAAGAATGATGACAAAAACACGTCATCAGAGTTGTACTGCGAGTACTCTAAAGAGGTGGCAAAAAAATCGGCAAAGAAAAATTTGGACTCGCCCCGTTTGAAAAAATACTTAGAAACCGGCCAAGAAGTGATGACTTTTGAAACAAGCATTAGTGCAGAACAGTTGTTATTAAACAAATCAATTTAAATTCATTGACGCTTCTGACGCTGTATCAAATATATCACTCATTGCATACCATGTATTCAGGCAAAGTTTGCATTTGCGTTGCTCTGTCCATTTTTAGTGTTCATTCTTCGTATTTGTGTATTTGTCGAGCTGAGAGCAAAAAGAGTCTATCTTTTCCCACCTCCTGCTCCCGCCTGAAGAAATGTCCATAAGTGAGAGCAGGAGGTGAGAAAAGTTAGACTCTTTTTGCTCTCAGCCACATATTTGTAGATACAAGAATCGACCCGTAATGAGTGGTCCTGGACATTATGACCCAACCAGAATAATGAATGCCGACACATTGGCCAAATGTCAACGTGAGGGATGGATCAAGCTAGCCGTTTATCTGTTGTCATTCTTCTATTACTTATACGGGTAATTATGACTCATTTATTTATTTATTGCAAAAGCAGATAAATTCGAAACTTCAAGTCATACGACTTTTTTGCACTCTGTGCGTACGGTCAAAGTTGAAAACTGACAATGAGTATGAGGCATTGTTCGTGTGACCAACAGCTATCAAACCTGATATATGCGCACTCTAGGTTTTTTTTTGTTCCACAGTGTTATAACACGAGTCTCTAAGGAGAAGATGGAGAACAAAGGGCAACGTTCTAAATGCCATGGTTTATTAAGATATTTTGTGCGGAAACCAAGAAACTATGTTAAGATCGATCTGATATGAGATTTACGTCTCAGATTGGGCCTTACGTCGATTGATCAATCGATTTTGTTCAATGATGAATATTTTTTCATTTATTTCAAACCATTAATTTCTCATCGATCTCACTTGGATCTCAAAGGTTATGTCTGAAATATAGACATCATCGTTCTGTCTAACTTACTGCAAATGGCTAGGCGAAAGGTATGATAATAATCTGTTCTCACTTATTGTGAAACAAGATTAATTATTTCGAGTAAATTTTAGTATGTTGATCATCGAATGTATAAAACAATGTATGACTCATTAGGTATCTCTTACAAATCTGACAACATTAGCAACATGTTTGTCGGAATGATTAGCAAACAAATTAAATTGTACACACAGAATGTAAGCAAATGTTTTGAAGTTGAAATATTTATTTAACCAATTTGTGTGGCTCTTTGCTTTTTTTCATTCAAAATCATTTATCCATTTTCTACTCCAATTCAATCAATACCGTTTCGATGCTAATTGAGAGGTCACGAGCTACAACTTTCGAATCCAATCTGAACACGATGTAAATGCTTTGAAGACAAAATTGAAAAGAAACGATGCATTGAAAATTTAAACTTTTAATCGAAATGCTATTTTCAATTCAGCCGACCAAGAATTCCTCGTAGATCTCATTCCATTACACTTGCTTGATATCGCAAATACTTCTGTTACTGAATTAGTAAATATATTTTTGGAATCATCCAAATGGTTCGGGGTGATTGACGTTATAACCTGCGAGTCTATCGAATACCTGTATTCCGTTTCCACAATTGCAATAGCATTTATTTGCATGCATAACTAATCGAGGCATAGCGGGATGCCTAGAATCCAATTTGCAATAAAAATCATATCTAATATTTGAAATCCATTGCTGAGCAGCATCACCGTGGGAAACCCAAAGTCTTTTTGAAACACAAATAAAATCAAAATGTTCAAATGAATGTGAAATGCAAAATTCCAATTAAAAATTATTTAAATAGAATAACAAGTTTTATAAGACCTGCTGTGCTGAAAGTGCTAATGGCCAGAAAGTGCAATATGTAGTTAGAATTTGTGACATGACACTTTCATTGCACAGGAAAGAAAATGAAACGAATGGAAAAATAATAAATTAAAAATATTATAGGCAAGAGGCCTCTCTCATTGGCCATACTGGGACACATGGAGTACATAAAAAGTTTACAATCATCATAGGCGGTTGATTTGTCGCTGTTAGCTCTTTTCTATGTTTAATGTTCATGACATTGGATTATACGATCTGCGAAAATAAAAATTCACTCTTCATACTTTTGCAATGAATTTATGTTTACATGCGACGGACTTTGTAGACAATGTTCGAAATGTAGCGATCCAAAAGAAACACTGACATTTTTTAATTAGCATAAATGACGATTTATAATATGCATTTAACTCTTTCATCTTCAATTTAATTTTTGCATGCAGCTGAACACGGATTAGGTAATTCGTTTTTACTTTTTCATAAATGAGATATTGTGAAAATTAATGATAATAATAAATGACCTTGCTAAAGAATGAAATGTTTACAATATTATTCCATTTCGCGATACTCTGATACTTAACTGCAGTAATATCATGAGCCTTATGCTAGGCTTTAATTATAAATTATTTATTATTATCATTTGTGAAAATATAAAAATACACAAATTATTTTCATAATAAGATAAATTGCATTGCTGGAGCCATCTTCATTGCATAACATTTTGAAATGTAACTCTTCTGCCGCCGTACTGCAACATAGGAGCATTCAATTTTAACCACATATTTTTCCATTGGAAATTTCGAATCGTTTTTTATCATTATAAATACAAATGGCTATACAATTTTGCAATATTGAGGCTGATCTTTGGCCTCCGGTTTAAATGTTTATTTTCAAATTTGATTTATTAACGTATTTTAAACGTGCCGTAGCGTAGCGCACCAAAACGCACCATTCAAATACTGTGCACCATGAAATGTCAAAACATTCGAATGAAACGAATCGTAGAGTAGAGGGAGAGAAGTGGACGAAGAAATAAAAAGAGTTCAAATAAGCAGAACTGTCAAATATTGGGATTACATCACGCGTTTTTAAAAAGTTTCTATCGTCGAATTTATTTCTATTTTTCGCGACATTCAACGAAATTCAATCGCAATTAGGTTTTGTGATCAAACAAATGTGCAATCTCGTGCAATGATTTAGACGTAAAATCGATTGCGATCAACAAGACAAAAGGCTTTCGAATTCGTTTGATGAAGTATTCATAATAGTGAAAAATGACTGACTGATTGACATAAAACCAACAGGAGAAAAGAAATTTATCGTATGCATTCACATACTATAGTTGAATCGACTGTAAAGCCATAACCACGAGAGTGATAAGACGAATGAAATTGATTGTTTTACAATTTGCGTGAATGCAAATTTGAGGTTTTCGAACTTTGAAAAATTGTCGTTCAAATAAGAAAAGTGATTACTTTTTTGTTTAATTCAATGCATGGATGAGAATGTCACCATCTGTAGCCACAAATAAACAGGTAATTTAATCGATTGATTTATTTCGATTTCGTATTTTTCATTCATTTTGCAATATTCGTACGCTTTTTATTTTATTTTTTTTTATTTTTTCGGTCTTTAAATCAAACAACAATTGAATAGTTATATTTAGAAGATTACAAGCAATTCGTCACACAAATCCAGAACCGCATTGAGTAAAAATGCGTATATTCAATAAACGTTAATGGTGATTGAATTGTATTACGGAATGTGAATGATTTTGAGATGCTTTGCATTTATTAATAGAGTCAATTTAAGTTTTAGCAATGTGCGCTCTGCCATGGGAAATGAGGAGTAATTAATTCAAAAGAATTTATTAGAGTTAGTCCATTCTCTATATTATTGCAAAGCAATTGTCTTATGTGATTCGGTGAAAAAATATGACTATTCAAACTGTTTCCGTGTCTCCTTCATTTTATTGATTTTTTTTTGTTTCTTTTATTCCTTTTTTAGTAAATTTTCGGTTCAAACATTGCCCTCGGAGTAAATTATCATTGAACAACATATTCAGCAAAACAACCGTATGCACTGATCCAGTGATCTTTTTGCTAACTCCATTGAAATTAGATATTTCTAAACATCTCATATCAATTGCTAGCACACACGATCTTTACATAAACAGACTCAATCCAAACAATTTCGAATGAAATTCAACATATTTTTTTTTTCTCAAAATTCATCCAGAGCATCATATTTTCATTTGATTGGTTAATTATTTTTTTTTTTGGCTTCAAATTTTTAATTATCCGATGTGTTTCTCTTGTGATTTTGTATTTTAAGTTGCTGAAAGATTAGAAAAACATACCAAAAACCGACCAACAATCGGAAATAATTTAAAATACCACAAAAACAAACAAAGATTTATCATTGTGTTGTACGATTCATTCGTTACACACTGAAATCGTGAATAAATAAGATTTTTCAATAATAATAATTTGTAAACACGATACAATGGCTGTCTATTTGAATCGAACACTTTCCATCGTAACTGGAAATGCGTCACCATCGCATGAAAATGGTTTGGATCGTTCATTGGGTCACAACGGTTTCGAAAATTCACCGCTACAGATTTTCGTCAAAGCGAAAAAGAAAATCAATGACATTTTCGGTGAAATTGAAGAATATGTCGTCGAAACTGCTCGATTTATGGAAGGTATGTATACATTTAAATGTTTAATCCACACTGAAACTAACAAATTGAAATACTTTTTCACAGATCACAATTCCGATATGGAAATTATTGACAAAGCCGAAACGGAACAATTCCAAAGTTATGTACACAAAGTGGGTGCTATACGGCAAGTATTAAATCGTGATCACATGAAATGTGCATTCTTCGGCCGAACATCGAATGGAAAAAGTTCCGTCATCAATGCTATGTTACGGGATAAAATTTTACCATCGGGCATCGGACATACTACCAATTGCTTTTGCCAAGTTGAGGGTGTCGATGGCAATGAAGCATATTTGGTTAAAGAAGGTTCCGATGAACGATTCAATGTAACCGTAAGTACATCAATTGATCATTTTCTTCTAATTGAATGTTGCAATTTCATTTTTTTTTTCGTGTTTTCAGAATGTTAAGCAGCTGGCAAATGCCTTATGCTCAGAAAAACTGTGCGAAAGTTCAAAAATCAGGATTTTTTGGCCTCGGGAAAGGTGTAGTCTTCTTGCGTCAGATGTAGTGTTCGTTGACTCACCTGGTGTTGATGTTGATGTTTCGTTGGACGACTGGATAGATAACCATTGTCTAGATGCCGATGTGTTCGTGTTGGTCTTAAATGCAGAATCAACAATGACACTTGCGGTAAGCAATTTTGGCCAAGTTTTGGATGCTTTTTTGTCAATATATAGCAATTACAAACATTTAACGATTATTTCGCAAACAGGAGAAGTCATTTTTTCACACGGTGTCAAAACGTCTATCAAAACCAAATATTTTCATTTTAATGAATCGATGGGATGCATCACTCAGTGAACCAGAATTCCAGGAATCGGTAAGTTTGCTCAATTTGCATCAATGAAAAATGAAATATTTCATTCGAAAATGCTTGGTGAAAAGTTCAATTGATGTTCTTTTTTCAAATCGTTTTCCATGTCATACGTAAACAATGGAAATCTTTCATTCAGAAGGATTTAGAAAAGGTTTGTGCCTGATGCAATGTTAGTTTCATATTGTGAAATGCTTTGCAATTGATTCAAAATCACATTCAATTCGGTTCAAATTCATTCAAAATTGACATTTTGTCTAGTCAGCAAGTTATCATTTTTCATGATGTCATTTTGGTCTTTTTTAACATTTTTCACAATGCACTATGGGCAATACGTGACCCAATTGTATATAGTTATTGCAATTTTGCATTTTGGATTTTTAGGTTAGGTCACAACATCAAGAGCGCTGCGTTGACTTTTTGGTTAAAGAATTAAAAGTTTGCGTGCCAAAAGAGGCGGATGAGCGTGTTTTTTTCGTATCGGCCCGTGAAACACTCCAGGTTAATATTAATATAACAAATTAAAAAGAAAAAGATACATATATTTCAATTTCATCCATTTTCAGGCCCGTATAAATGAGGCAAATGGTCAACCGGCTCATACGGCTGCATTGGGCGATGGATTCACTACTCGTTATTTCGAATTTCAAGATTTTGAAAGAAAATTCGAAGAATGTATATCGAAAAGTGCCGTGAAAACGAAGTTCGAACAGCATAGCTCACGTGGAAAAAATATAGCCAAGTATGTAGTGATTTGCGATTGTCTCTAACCTCATTACACTCAAGCGTCAAATAACCAAATAAATTCCTTACAGTGAAATGCGTCAAATGCTTGACGAGATTTTCGAAAGGGCTGGATCCATTCGCAACGATCGATCCAAACAAAAGAACCAACTCAATGAACGTATTGGGCACACCGAACAAGAGCTTATGTCAATAACCCATGAAATGAAATTAAAAATCCATAATATGGTCGAAGAAGTTGAGCAAAAAGTGTCAAAAGCATTGAATGAAGAGATTTGGCGCTTGAATGTATTGGTCGATGAATTCAGTTTACCGTTTCACACCGAACCATTGGTATTGAATGTATACAAAAAAGAAATAAATAGTCATGTAGAAAGTGGTTTGGGCTCGAATTTGAGGTCACGATTGTCAACTGCTTTAGCAATGAACATCGAAACGGCTCAACGTGAAATGACCGAACGTATGCACTCATTGATTCCAACCGAAGCCATCAAACAACAAAGCAAACAAATTCTGACCCGAACACAACCATTCGAAATGTTTTACACATTGAATTGTCAAAATTTGTGCGCCGATTTCCATGAAGATTTGGAATTCAAATTTTCATGGGGAATCACAGCAATGATTCAACGATTTACCGGTAAGGCCAAATCCAAATCCAAAGGTGCTATTATGTATAATCGACAAAACAGTGTGGCAAGTGTAAGTTATATTTTCACTTTAATTGGTTTTATATTTATGTAGTAGGTTTAAAATATTATATTTTTGTCATTTCTAAAATTTAGATACCAGCCGCTATAAGTCCAGCCACTAATGGGCCTGTCGGACCGCAAGGTATAATCCAACATACAGGAATCTCGCCAGAACACCTTTCAGTTATTTCACGATTCGCAGTTGCCTCAGTTGGGTCCCAGGGCACAGTTGGTGGCCTGGTTGTTGCCGGTTTTGTAAGTAGCATATAACTAAATTTATGTTGAATACTATCAGGTAGCCGGACGTCCGTAATAAACAAAGGTTCTTAATGCAAAATATTATTCATTTGCAGCTTCTGAAAACGGTTGGATGGCGTGTACTTGTTGGAATCGGAGCATTGTATGGTTGTGTTTATTTTTATGAACGTTTGTCATGGACAAATTCGGCTAAAGAACGCGCCTTCAAAGAACAATACGTTCGTCATGCAACAAGGAAATTGAAATTGATCGTCGATTTGACATCATCGAATTGCAGTCATCAAGTGCAACAGTAATATTCATCATTTTCCATAGAATTTCCGAATATTTCAACTACAATTGAATTGAATATTTACAGAGAGCTGTCTGGAACGTTTGCCCGTTTGTGCCGTGTAGTCGACACCGCCACTACTGATATGACAGATGAACTGAAGAAAATCGAAAGTGAATTGGCCATTCTAGAAGCAAATCAAAAGCAACTGAAACTATTAAGAAACAAAGCCAATTACATAACAAGCGAATTAGACATTTTTGATACAAATTATATTCGACCAAACTAAATGTCATCGTCACAATCGACCAGTGAATCCAGTATCTTTCTCTCCGTTTATCATATCGTGCAAAAAAAAAAAAAAATTGGACGTTAGAATTCAGCATCGATAGCACGAATAATAAACCATTCAAAAACCAATTTTTTCTCAAAACCGGCATGTGAAGGATCAATTCTAATTCTGATTCATTTTTCAGTCGGTTTATTTAAGATGAATGCAGTATGCAGTGTACAG
This sequence comes from Mayetiola destructor, assembly GCA_000149185.1. Taxonomy (NCBI): domain Eukaryota; kingdom Metazoa; phylum Arthropoda; class Insecta; order Diptera; family Cecidomyiidae; genus Mayetiola; species Mayetiola destructor. The sequence continues at coordinate 520,178 of GL501530.1, read as the reverse complement.
TGTACAGTGTACAGTGTACAGTGCACTGTCTACGAACAAAATTAAAACAACCGATTTCAATGGCAAATGAAAAAATAAATGAAATAAAAATGCGATGCTGATGATTTTGTGATTGTTTCATCTGATGTGAATTAAATTCGAGCGTTTATTATTATTATTGAATAAAACGTACTACTCAATTGAAATTATAAAATCTTGAATACTTTTAACTTTTGTTTCACTTTAAGCCTTCTTTTGCAATAAATTGTTCAAAAAACGTATCAAATGTCCATTTGAAAAAGATTTAAAATCAAGTTACAAATTAACAAGGATCATTTGCGACATTTTCACGTCTTCTGTTGCCTCATTCCATTAAATTTTCCAGAAATGAGTTTTTATTGATCAGTTTTGTTGTTGCGATCACAAATTCCACGTTATTGTCCTCTTGGCGTGACAAAAATCTTAACGCTGATATTTCGGCGAAGGTGCATCCGCCCAAAAAAAACACCAAAACTACTTTTGGTGAATCGGATTGAGAGATTTCACTGCTGATTGATCCTCGGCGACCACTTGTCGGAGATGTCGGATCCGTTGATTGATATTCTTCAAATGCTGGCCCAGGAATGTTTGAAAGTATATCACTTAATGATTGCCATCCATTTGGTTTTAATGTTCGTTCAACAATTCGAACTGTAAGCGGAGCATAAATGGTATGCACGTAGCTTATATCCTTCGGTGTTATTTCATTTGTATCGTCTACTGTCAATCTGAAAGTCTGAAAATGAATGTTAATCAATTATTATTGTAACTTCAACATTTATGATTGAAAAGATTTTTACCTTACGTAGTACAGTATAAGACCGACTACCGGATTGAACTTTAATTAGCCCAGCTTTCTCTAAATTACTAAACGCCAATAGAACCTCAACACCGTACACTTGAGCCAATTCTCTTTTATAGTAGTCCAATACTTTTGGTTTCAAACCGGTGCCTGCAATGCTTTGCATGCAAATCAATCGAATTACAGTTTTTAACGGAGCCTGATTTGCAATCAAATCCTCAATGAATGGATTAATTTTCTCTACATCAGAACAGAGAAGAAATTCCTGTTCGCATTCCAATTCGTCGAGGAACTCATCGGATGATGTAATCTCTTTAAGAATCTCGGCAATAGTTGTGTGTGTGGCCAGGGACTTCTTATAGGCCATTATATTTGGTAAACGTTCAACAAATTTCTTAATTTCTTGCACTGATTTATCTTCGTGACGTTCATCAAGCTGTCGACTGATTTCATTCAATCGACGTGACAATATCTGGCCAATGGCATTAAAATTCTTGTCCCGTAGCTCCGTATACAGTTCCTCGCCAGAATTTAGAACTATCGTTTTTTTATCCGAAGTTTGCATTGAACTTTCATCTGATGTTGAGAATTTTTCGGCTGGGAAGTGAGCGGTTGATTGATTGATGCCAAAGTTTTCATCTAAAAAAAAGTAAAACAGATGTTGAAATCGTTGTCGTTGTCGGCTATAGATACGAAAATTGATACCTATAAGTCCCTCATATGTGAGCTGTGTAGCCAAAACACTCATCAAATCCATTGAACGATCCAAAATAATTAATTGGTCAATGGCACACTTTCCCGTAGCACTTTGATTCAATTCATCTTTGCTCATGTCTTTCATTAAGTCCCATAACTTTTTAGCTGAATTCCCTTTACCATACACTTTTGGAATGCGTCCGTACATTTTCTGAAGTGTAACTAGGGCTCGGGCCGCAAGAAAGATACATGTCGGATCGTTCTCAATGTATAGCTCCCTGTTGAAAAAAAAGAAAAGAATTTGCTCAATCAAAAATGTCCCTCAAATGGAAAAGACCAAAAAAAAAACTAATCAAACCGAAAAGAGTCTTTGAGTTCCATAGAAAGCAGATCATTATCGACTGGGAAAAAATCACAACTCAATTCTCCGACATGAGTAAAACTTCCATAAACGCCTTTATTTTTCAACTGATTTTCGCATAGTGTTGAGACTCTTGGCAAAAAATACAGAAATATTTCTTTGCGAAAACCGCTTTTTTGCCTTTTTTCGATGCTATGAACGTTTTCGGCAATATTATTCATCAAATTGAGATTCGGCCGAGTGATAAAAATAATATTCCGAACATCAATATCAGGCAATGCACCGGGTTTCAATTGGAGCATTTTCATGACATTTCTTTCGCGAAGCAGCGTATACTTGGAAACCAGACCGATCGGACCTGATAGTGATTCATCCCAAATGATTGCCTGAAAATGAAATGAATAGTATTAATATTGTTATTCATGCCAATTAAAAGGTGTTTTCATGGAAATTACTTTGGTTCCATCACATTTATCCAATATTTCGATGAGCTCTTTGCTGGCGGCTTCTTGAACCAGCGATATATTAACCCACAATCCGTGCAAATGTGGAAACATTTTTAATGGTCATCAGATAAAAACGCCCAATACACTTATGTTGTTTTTTTTCTCTCTTCGTATTCTCTCAATTGATTATTCATCGTTGTGTATTCTGTTTTGACATTTACAATCGAAATCCATAAACGTCAAACTGATAATAACGATATTCGAACTTGAACATCTGTCAAAAACTTCGTAAAAGAATTTTAGGTGATGTCTGATGCAGCATTTTTGCAGTGGTATCGGAATCGATAATCTCATTAGTGCGCAAGTCATTTGAATGGCGATAAAAACCAATTTGTGAATTATTCCCAAATTGCATCCACTCAATAATCAATAAATTTCCAAAAATGAGCATTTTGTTCGGATTTTCATCTTGAATTAAATATTATTTTAAATACTGTCCGTATGATTCATAGCACTATTGTTAATGATAATTGTATCGGGCAACATTCGTAGACATTCCATTCGAAGTATCGTGCTCTCGCCTTTACCATTTCCACAACAAATTGCATTTGTATTGATAGTATCACACAGTAACATATTCCAATCAACACGCACACATAATTACACTTCCAACGGCAAAGCAAGAGAGACAACTGGGAGAATAAAAAGAAGAAATAAAAGGTTTTATGAAAAGAAAAAAAAACGAAGACAGACACCGAGCAGTTGTAGTGAAACAGCAAAGTGAAGTGAGGAAAAGAAACGATACGCGAGTTACAAATTATTTCATTCGATTTTTGGGCAGTGAAAATAAGAATTCACAAAAATCCGAAATAAAATGAAATTTTCAGCCAACAAAAGCCAAACCTAAATAAAAAGTTTTTTTTTTTCATTTCGAGTCGCTGATCCAAATCGAACTAAATTTTTTCATATTTTCTTCCTTTTTCGTGTGCGTGTGTGTGTTTATATGTGTGTTTGCCAATCGTCTTCGAATAGAAATAAAGAAAAAAAAATAAAAATATATAATATTATATTCATATCGGCTGAAAAGAATTTGTTGTGTTTTAATTTTAAAAACGGAAAAGAATTGCTGCTTTTTATCGTGTTTTTTTTATCCTGAAAACAAGAGAAAAGATCGATCGACAACATTTATGGTTTTTGATGTTTCTGACTTTCATATCCAAGTATCGCATATTGTTTATAAAAAAATGATATTGTGAACGAAAGAGGTTTTTGTTATTGAATGTGTTGCGCGTATCAATGAAAGCAGCAAAATAACAAAGCCTACAAATCATCAATTGAATGGCATCGAAAGAAAAGGCAAGGTTTTTGTTGTTTGATTTTGTAATTAATTTGTTTACGGAATTGAATTATTCATAATAATTTGAGCATTTAAAAATGGTGTCTGTGCGTGTGTTTGTGTTCCCGATTCCCAGTCCAAGTCATTTCAATGTGAACAATTTTATTATTTTTCGTAATTGTGTCTAAAGAAAATTGATTCGATGGCAAAAAAATATGAATCGAAAAAGAAAAAAAAACAACAACCGATATTGCCAAGTGAAAATAAGAGACAGAGAAATGAAGAGAAAGAGATAAAAAGGGCCAGTCGCAATTATGGTGTGACGAAACATTGAAAGAAAGCAATTTTAATATATTTTCTCATGTTAGACATACACAAACATTTGAATGAATCTAATTGCTGTAAACTATGCCCTATTTGTTGCGTTTTTTATTTGATGTTTTTTTAAAGGCTTTTCTACGCTGTTTTTCGAGCATCGCATCCTTTTTGATTCAATGCGCTGGATTAATTTTCATTTATATTTATGCTTTGAACATCGACAAAAATATCGATTTGATTAATGGGGGAATAAACGCGAGCGCCTAAAATTGTACCCAATATGTGAGCGGATCGTATGGTTGCACGTAATGTAAAGTGATTCAAATTAATGAAATTGTGTCGTGCAAATAAAATTGAAACAAATCAAACGGGGAAAAAAAAGAAATAGAATATTAAATGGAAAACAGCTTGTGTGTTGTTTGTAGATGGAATTCATGGAATGAAATGGATTAATGAACGGGAATCGAGACACCACGAACAGATAAAAAGAAATAGAAATATACAGAAAGACAATGAACGATAGAATGAATGAATGAGAAAGCAAAAAAGAAAGAAAAACGAAACAAAACAAATTGTAATGTCAAATCCAACGCCCTTTACCTACCGAACGTGCATTACATGAAAAATTTCATTCAATGAAAAATTTAAATCACACTAAATAGCCATGTGTATGATGTATGATGGTTAAAACTGACTTTGTGTTTGTAGTTTGTAGTTTGCTGGTTCACATGTATTAACATTGTGTTTATGTGCCTTTAAATGAAAACATCTTACTAAACTCAGATTCGATAATTTTTAATGAATTGTCATTCAATGACATTCATTACATTGTAACAATTTCAATAATCATTGGTTTGGCATTATGCATATCGAAACGTATTAGTGATGTGCCATGCTTAACGGCCGAAGTTCATCGAGTAACGACAAAAAATCGATAATCACCATGTTTACTTTGCATCTGCAATCTGCACAAAGATATATCGCGTCTGAAAGAGCAAAGTCTGATCCAAAATGCCGACGAAAAGAATCAATGGATGAAACATTGAAAAATTGGGTTTTAACTTATCAAAAATCCATCCTTATATTGCGCATATCGGGAAAAATTCAAGAAAATGCCCATGATGATGCGTGACGATAGTTGCGGCAAAAAGAATTCATCGAAAAGTCATTATTCCCGAATTCCATGAATCGAACGAATACATAGATATCGATTGTATGATGCTTCGTTATCTCGATCAGATGACCGATTAAGAAATTACGATATTTTTTGAGTGACACCGACAAAAAAATGAAATTCGGTATATTTGATTAATGATTCTTTCCATCTGATGCATTTTTTAATAAAAAAAAAAAAATAATAAATAAATAAATAAATAAAATAATTAAATTTTAATGGTACACATTAAAATGCGTATACTACACATTACCAATGAACCAATGTAATAACAAACCAACCGAACAGCTATACTTTATATTAATAATCGAACGATTAGCAGCCCAACGCATACATTCGAACACTTTTGTTTAACAGTACATGTTATACACACGGTTTAACATGCATACAAGAGGCACTGGAATCACAAATTTTCTTCTTCATATTGAATAACCGAAAGCAGCATACAGTGTTTACACATACAGTTTGAGACCGGAGAAGAGAGTCATAGCAAATGAGCGAGAGCTTTAGATACATTGCTGGGCAATAATACGTAATACGTGTATGAATGTATGAATCGCCATTTTGAACGAAACACCTAAACACTTTGGCTCGTATTGTTACTGTTGATGTTGTTGTTGCTATCGTTGCCATTCAGACTCTGAGCATTCATTAGAAATAATATAAAGTGACCGAATACACGAATATTTGCGAAGGGATTTATTTTCAAATCAAAATAATAATTAAAAATTAAGCATAATTCTATCCAATTCGAATGCTACTAAGGATCTGTTATATGCTTCGCCCGCAAGCAATGAAAAAATAAAAAATAAACACAAAGATTGAACTCAAACCGAGCTGTCCACTCCCATGCCCTTCCATTGTTATTCTTTGAACGTTTCAATCGATGACGACGATCTCATCGAAATATGTTCAAATGAAATAAAATCCGATCGTTGAGATTGAGAACTTTTTGCAAACGTTTTTTATTTAACTTTGCAACAAATTCAATTTGTCTGAATTGGCATTAAGAAGAATTGGCATATCCAGTGTCCAGAATGAAAAAAAAACACAATTTAAAATTTAGATGGAGAATCAATTTCAAATATTCGATTCGTTTCATTGGGAGAATGTGGATTGGTTGGACTTTCTGTCACCATATGGTCAGATATGTATAAGATTCAATGGAAAAGATTCAGTGATGCATGCAATCACGGAACGAATCAAATATCTAAGTTCGGTTACGAATAATTTGGTGCATGTTTCATGCCTCTCAACTTTCCTCTTGTTCATTCTGCTAATCGTTTATGTTGGTTTGCGGTTTCGTCACATTTTGCAAAAGATGAAGTGATCGATGTTTAAAGTTATGTATTTCATCCATATTTGGATCCAATTCATGTCGGGCTACTTCAATGGAAACGTGATATGAGAATATTGTGCAGTTTATATGAATTTTTCCTCTTTTTACATGTGAATTTTTTCGATGACACATTGGAATTGCGTGTGCCTGCTTAGAAATGTCTTGTGTTCAACTTTTTTTTCAAATCTTTTCAAGCGGAAAGTAATGAGTCGACCCTATTATTATAATATAATCAGAACGATGACAATGCTCCGTATCAAAACCTAATGGAATATTCATAACTTTTGAAATTAAACATTCCGAGAGGAAACAAATGTTGATTAATTATTGTTTGCGCGTGTGCACAGTTTATCGTGCCACTGAAATAGTGATAAGATGAAATTCGTTTATTGAAAATAAAAATTCCATAAAATTGCCTTTTGTTTGACTATATTATAGTCATTTTGTCACAAGAGCACGAGTGAACTGGTCATTGATCATCAGTTACAACTATATATGATACATTCAATATTGAAACACAAACTATCAATGAATCGTCTGATTAGTCGATTAAACGAAAATTCTTCCATTGTTTCATTTTTCTCAAATGAAGATCGAAACATTTTTTTTTTTAAATCATTAATATTTAATAATGAGATTTCATTGAAATGTATGCATCGACTGATATGCACTCTCTAAACTGAAACAAAGGCTTTTAATTTAAAGCGCGTCAATCGGTTTGAATGGGAATTCGAATATTTGCATTATAATCGATGGAGTAAATTCATCTTGGACGGCTGATGTTCTAAAGGTTTTTAATATTGAATGCGGAACAAAAATGATGAAAGAACGAAAAGAGAATGAACATTTCATGATACCAATGAAGCGCATATGCGTCTCGTAGGCGATATGAGCGAGTGCATTCGATAAGTGTATGACATTTTGAAACAGTGAAAGCCAACGAACCCTCCAAATGCAATCGATGATAACGCACTGTAATAAAAAAAAAATGTTTTTCTTTCATTCACTGAAATGATACGACTTCAAACGGAATGCAACCGAATGATATAACCAGTAAACGTATTGTGAATGCGGATGAATGTATTTATTGAAAATTGCCGACAGCAATGTCTGCACGATACATTGGTACCGACTGAAGTGAAATCCATCCTTCGAATTGCCTTTGACGCATACAAATTCTAACACTTTATGTGTTCATTGCTTGGCTTTTATGATAGTTTCGTTTAATCGAATCGATTTCGATTGCCGCATAATTTTTTTAAAATCGGTATTGAAGTTAACCACCCGCGCGCTTTAACTGCATTTTAGAGATCCATCAAATATTAATGTATGTGCATTTTCACCATACCACTTGCAAACTTGTTCAAATTGAATTTCCGATCTAAATTCGAAAAATAAATTTCCATCAATAGTTTTATCTGTGGGTCCACAGTGTGGGATCCCAGATTGCAATGAATGATGGCATTTGACGTCTGAATGGTGCTTTCAATTTTAATGCATTTACGTAACAGCAGCAAGTGTTGAATTGAAATTTCACCGAAACATTATAATCGATATCTCATCAACTTATAAGAAGTGAGAGGCTGTTATTTTTCGCGGTGTCAGATCCATCAATGTGTGGTTTATTGATACCATTGCGAATATGAATTATTATTATTATTATTGAATAAAACATAAAATAAATTATAATCATCATATGGTTATGACATTTTTGAGACTTTAGTTTGAAGTGCGAAATGGATTTTTGACGCCAAAATACAATGAGGACTCGTTGATTAGAGCTCGCTGAAAATCAATGTAAAATGGACATGAAACAATTGAATGGCTCAGAATGAAAGTGGTCCATACGAAAAAATTATTCAAAAAATGAACAAAACGAAAAAAATATCAAAAGGGTACAAGTCATGAGAAATGATTCCTATAATTTTTGTCGTTTCTTCCATTCTAATTTTTTTTATTTTTTTCCTTCTAGTAAATTATTTCACACTCAAAATCAAGTTGAGCACTATCGAGTCTACTTGATGTCTCATTTACGAAAATCGAATCGAGAATATTCTGTCATTCATTGTTCTCGAGATGTATGTCGTTCAAAATCGACTTTTGTGTGGAGTACGTTTTCTTCGGTGTTTCCATATAAAGTTGCCATGCTCCCATCTAGGCTCCCATGCAAGGGGTGACGTACTAGATTGAAAATTCAATTGTACTCTCCAAAAATTAAAAAAATTGAACAAAATTGAAAGAGAGTTGAAAAATAAAACGAAATATGTAGTAGATGCAACCCTTGATGCAACCACACATCCCAATGTTGACATTTCTTCATGCTTATCTGAATCGATCTTTTTTGTTATCACAAAACTCACTGAACATTGTTCAGTGAACAACAGAATTTTGATCACTTATTCCACAAGTTTAAAAATGAATCTAACTACAAAAGATGGTTTCGATAAATTCGACGACGCGAATCCAATAACACATATTCAAACATGTCTTCGGTCATAACAAATCACTACTACTTCGATTTTCAGTGTTTCAATTTTTTCAGTTTTGTTCAATTTTATTCAATTATATAGAGCTGAATTGAATTTTCATTCTAGTACTTCACCCCTTACTCCTATATTTTGAATCGTAGGAAAAAGTCGATTTTCAACGATTCATATCTCAAGAACTCTCATGAATGCCAGAGAATTCTCGTTTCGATTTTCATGAATGGGACCATGCATGGAGCCGATAGAACCGAGCATGATTTTGAGTGGGAGGGGAGTCAGAGGGTAACGTATCCTTTGTCTGAAAGGAATATACATATTATCAAATGGTGAATCCACAGGGCAATCTAGTACTGAAATAATCGAATTACGCACTCGTAATTCGAAATAATTCGAAGTAGTTCCATTTTAATATGTCGTACTGGAATTTTTACTCCTTTCGTGTATGAATGCATTTTATTGACAGATTCTGTGACAGTTAGAATATAAAAGTACAAAGCATTGATAAAAAACGAAATTTCCCACGAGTATGGCTATTTCTGAAGCAAATATTAATTTTTGGCCGACTTTGGACGATTTATACACACAAATTCCATGTCATATCAAAAATATTTTCAAGTATGAAAGATAAACAAAAGCTCCTTTAAATTTTTTTCACTCTCTTCGAATGAATTTTCTACAGCCAAACGACATCGGTAGAGCTAATTGTTCCAGAAAAAAACAGAAATATCATCTAAAATTGAAAAAAAATAATCAATTCAACTCCATTTTCTATGATAGAATGTGATTTAATGTTTTGATCTTCAATTCCTTAAGTGAAATTTCACGAAACTGTCAATTACAGACATACATGCATGAAAAAAATGATTATTCTAGTACGACGAACTACTTCGAATTATTTCGAATTACGAGTGCGTAATTCGATTATTTCAGTCTTAGAATGCCCTGTGAAAACAAATAAAGGGAACTTTTACTTACAAAAATCTTTCATACAACGGACGAAATATACCGCCGGTTCATTGATCAGGAGAGATTAAATATTCAAAATACTGTAAAAAAAATTCCTATCAATATTGCAATAGATAAAATGTATTTAAACTTCAAATATTTGAATTTCAAAGGAAATTAATAAAATATTTAATTCCAAACATACTAATCATCCAACAATTCCTCTTGTTTAGCCACAAGAGTAGATAATTGAGCAAAAACACGGATGGCCACAGTATTATTCAAATGTTGTCTGAAAGAAATGACGAAAGACAAAAAATAAACTTCTAATAACAATTCGAAGCGTCCAAATTCAAAACACTATAGCACAATGGACATCTGTTGACACACAGGACACATCTGTTAGAATATTTACAACATCCAGCACTTTTGATAGTTTTAATTTTCTACGTCTCAAATGATCATCTTGTCATTTTATTGTGAACAAAAGCAATAATGACATAAATATTCTTGATATAAGGTAAAGAGGATGAAAACATTGAATGGTTTGGACAAAATGATTTAGAGCTAAACGCCACAAAGCTAGAATTTGCCATGCAAGAGGAAATCTGTTCAAATTACAATATATAATAAAGAAAAAATTGAAAAAACAACATCAGCATTGATCAAAGACGCGCACTTTTTCTTTTTCTTGTTTTGCTTCACATTTTTCGTCGAGTTGTGAAAAATATGACTGAAATTGAGCTAATTTGCTTTATTTTTTTTTTTCATTTCATGTTTCGGTCGCAAATAGATGTTAATAGATGCTGTTGTTATCAATCAAAACCACTGTTCGATTTTGTTCATTTGTGGGCTCATATGAAATATGATTGTTGGTTTTAATTATTATTGCTGTACAATTCTGACGCCGTCTCGATAGATATTATTAATATGAATATATTACAATACACAATGTATTACACAATTCGATTAGAAGTGCTGTTGTTGCTCTCGTTTCACATTCAATGTCGCAAATAACAAAAACTTTTCGAATTAAAGACCCAAATTCATGAATAAACAAAAAAAAAAAAATGGGATGATTTGACTTGAAAAATGCTGTAATTAATATTTCAGCTTTAAATTTGGCAAATGTGATCGTCTCCACTCAGAAAACGATGTTTTATTTGCTGTTTGACTGAAACTGCTTCTTTAGATTACTCTTTTGGTTGTAATTTAATTTCATCGTTTAAATATGAATTTATTACTAATTATTTCTCTCTCATGCTTTGGTTCAATATCCGATGAACACGCAGATCTGTTCATCAATAGAAAGTGTTTGCGTTCAGTTCACTGATGAACGTAACTTCGACTATGCTTTTTATTTTTTTTATTTTTTTTTTGTGAAATCATGAAAATATTTCGCATCGAAAACGTCATCGTCTTATGTATTGTGTGGTTGACCTGATAGCTTATAGTGCATTACTTGAAATTGAGAACAACATTATTTATCGCCCATATCAGCATTGTAATTCTTTTGACTGACCTGCATTTTTTTCGTTCCTCATTTTCAGATGATGGCGATCGCAAGCTGGTTTGAACGAACTCAAATTAAAACGTGCTGAATGAATTAAATCAAAACAACTGCCCTAAACTGCGAGCATATTTTGATTTTCCATTTTTTTTTTTTTAAATTCTTAACTATCTGAAAATAAACTATTTTTATGAAATTGATGAAAAAAACAAGTTGAAAGTTTGCCGGAGTGCAAGGAGTTTCAAAGCACTTTGAAAACTCGAACGCGAAAAATTTTAAGAATACATATTTTTTTTTTTAACGGGGCGAAGCAAGAACGAAAGTTTTCCAAAACGGAACGTGAAAAGTTTGTTGCCAAAATGCCATCGGCAGCCAGACCCGGTAGTTTGAAAGATCCAGATATAGCCGAACTATTCAGTAAACATGATCCGGAAAAAATCTTTGAAGATTTACGAGAAATTGGCCATGGATCATTTGGTGCTGTGTATTATGCACGATGTACGCTCGCCAAAGAGATTGTTGCGATCAAAAAGATGTCGTATGTTGGGCGACAGAGCATGGAAAAATGGCAGGATATCTTAAAGGAAATTCGATTTTTACGTCAATTAAACCATCCGAATACAATCGAATATAAGGGCTGCTATTTACGCGAAAATACCGCATGGCTGGTAATGGAATATTGTGTTGGTTCTGCTTCGGACATAATTGAGGTGCATAAGCGACCGTTACGCGAAGAAGAAATATCGGCTATCTGTGATGGTGTATTGCAAGGATTAAGTTATTTACATAATTTGGGCCGAATACATCGTGATATTAAGGCTGGTAATATTTTGTTAACGGAACAGGGTGTTGTTAAATTGGCCGATTTTGGTAGTGCGGCTATTAAATGTCCAGCAAATAGTTTTGTAGGGACGCCATATTGGATGGCGCCTGAAGTAATTTTAGCCATGGATGAGGGCCAGTATGATGGAAAAGTCGATGTGTGGTCGTTAGGCATAACATGTATTGAATTGGCTGAACGAAAACCACCATATTTTAATATGAATGCAATGGCTGCATTATATCATATTGCACAAAATGATGCACCAACATTACAATCACAAGATTGGTCCCAAATGTTCCGGGACTTTGTTGAGGATTGTTTGAATAAAAATCCAATCAATCGACCAACCGCTCTTCAATTGCTATTGCATCCAATTGTAAAAAAACAACGAATGACCGGTGTTTTAGTTGAATTAATAGCCCGAACAAAAGCGGCTGTACGTGAATTGGATAATTTAAATTATCGCAAAATGAAAAAAATTCTAATGGTCGATTCATGTGAAACGGAGAGCACAATCGGTGATTCAGAAGAAACGATTGATGAACAAACCGGAGGCGACAGCAGCAAAAGTAACAGCATCACATCAGAACATTCGCTTCAATCGATTGGAATTTCGGCAAATAGTAGTCAGGTATGGCAGTATGGCATTCATTATCATATTTCTTGTGGTACAAAATAAGAAGTTCCCCCAATATATTATCTGTAATTTTTCCCTTTTGCAGAGTTCATCAAGCAATTCAATACCACAAAATCAACATGGCGGTGCAATTTCACGAAACTCATCACGTCATCGAAATCCAATGCCACCTCCAATTAATATCAACATGAATAATAATTTATCATCGCAACAACAAATATCGCATCATTCGTATCATCAGCTGCAATCGAATTCGTCATCATCGTCGATTAATCAAATGAATATGATGCAAAGTGTTGCCAGTTCCAGTGGCAGCCATATTTATGTCAATTCAATGTCACAACATGCAATGGCCAATGCTGTTTCCGAACATGGTGCTAATAATTTTGCAACGATACGAACCACAAGTATTGTGACAAAACAACAAAAGGAACACATGCAAGAGGATATGCATGAACAAATGTCCGGCTATAAGCGAATGCGACGTGAACATCAAGGGGCTCTCGTTAAATTAGAAGAAAAATGCAAAGTCGAAATGGAAAATCACAAAACCGCCTTAGACAAAGAATACGATTTGATTTTGCATAGTTTTACCAGGGAATTGGATCGACTATCGGTAATTTCAGTACACATACATATTTGAATTGGGCTCTGTGTTCTGACACAATATTTTTCCTACTTTCATAGGCTAAACATCAACAGGAACTAGAAAAACGGGTGAAACAACACAACGCTGCCGAAAAGAAATTATTTAAGGAAATACAAATGAAACAGGAAGGCGATCGCAAGGCCTTCGATTTACATAAGAAACGCGAATACAAAGCCAACAAAGAACGATGGAAGCGCGAATTGTCAATGGATGATTCAACACCAAAGCGACAACGAGATGCAACACTTCAATCGCAAAAAGATAATCTGAAACAAGCCGAGGCACAAGAAGAAAACCGACTTCTGAAAGGGCAAAAAGGTTACATTGAATTAGAAATGCGTAAATTCAAGCGACGAAAAATGCTCTTACTTCATGACTTAGAGAATCAACTATTGCATGATGTATGTTTTAATGAATCAATCAAAATTTGGACCATTTAATTTTGAAATGAAAAATAATTTCGTTCTCATTCACAGGAACTGAGTAAAAAGCAACAGCAATTGGAACAGGCGCATGAAATGTTATTGAAACATCATGAAAAAACTCAAGAATTGGAATATCGCCAACAAAAGAGTGTACATAATTTGCGTGAAGAACAAATAGCCAAACAACATGCGACTGAATTACAAAATCAACGAGATTATACTGATCGTGCCGAAAGAGAATTGACACGAAAGCATGCGGCTGAAGTCAAACAACAGCCAAAGAGTTTAAAGGTAACATTGAATATTTCAACATTTTTTGCACAAAAATTATAACATTGAATTATTCAATAGCAAAAAGAACTTCAAATCCGCAAACAATTCCGTGAAACATGCAAAACCCAAACGAAACAATACAAAGCATTAAAAACGCAAATATTACATACAACACCGAAAGATGAACAAAAAGCTGTGATAAAGAAATTGAAAGAGGAACAACATCGTAAATTAACTTTATTGGGTGAACAGGTTGGTGGATTGTTTTGGATACGTCACATCCACATTAATAATAATAATAATAATAATGAAAAAAATTGAAATTTTTCATTTTTCAGTATGAACAGACCATTGCTGATATGCTTCAAAAGCAAAGTCTTCGCTTGGACGAAAGCCAAGAAATTGAATGTCAACAGCTGAAGGATCGTTTGCAATACGAATTAGAGATATTAATGGCATATCAAAGTAAGAATCGTATGCAAGCGCAAGCTCAACGAGATCGTGAACGAAAGGAACTAGAAGATCGTGTTAGCTTACGGCGATCATGTCTCGAAAATAAGGTAAGCGCAACCACCGTTTTTCTATTCGATCTTGTGCCAAACGATGATGATAAATTGGATTTTCTTTCAAATGGACCAGATGGATGCTGAACTACAGCAATTCAATAATGAGCGTGCCGAACGAATAAGACAATTGAATGACAAACATGAAAAGGAATTGGAAACATTTGACGATGAATCAACTCGGATGGGATTCAGGTAAATTTATATCATGATTTATCATTCATTGATACAATAAAAACTGAAACTAAGAGAAATTTTTTAAATTTCAATTTATAGTTTGATGGCATTAGCAGAATCATCAAAAGAGTGTTATCCGGATGAGGAAGGAAGCCTGTCTGGTTCAATGATAAGCTTAGCACATAGCAATAGTTCAACAAGTTTTCCATATATAGCAAATGAAAGCCAGAAATAGTATTGTATGGAGTGAATTGTGAATCGCATTCATTTATTGTCAAAACTTCATTTTAAACGAAAATTAATAATTGGGCATTCGTTTTTCCGTAAATAAATGTGGAACGAAACAAAAAAAAGAAAAAAAAGAAATACTAATATTTAGAAAATTGCAATTTCATATAAAAAAAAAAACACCACAAACAAAACCAAGTCACATAAACTCACACGTCATTTTCTTTCAAATAATATAATTAATAATAATGAGTATCAGCAAGAGTATCGTAAGATTATTACTTTTATTCAAAATATTGAATGGATGAACCGATATGGTTTGAACTCTTTATGTGTAAATATACAGCCGTTTCTAAATTATTTATGAATGTCAAAACGAAATATCGATGATGATGCTGATCGTTTTTAGTGCATATGCAAATCAATCGCATTGAATACAACACCAAAATATTTAGGTGATTAATGCAAAATCAAAATTAAAACCAATGTCAAAACAAAGTATTGTACGGCAGGAAAACTTTATACTATTTGAAGATTAAACTGTGTTCTCGATCAATGAAATGACGTCTATTTGCTGATCGGTTTATTTGAAATTCACAATTTCTGAACATTCAATATAATATGAACGTATGAACTTTTAATATCCGATTATTTTTCCAAAAAATCTTGCTTTGTTGTTTTTGGCTTCGAATGCTGATCAATGATCAATGCTGATAGAGTATGAAGAATAACGGGAACAACGTCTGAATTTTTTGTGGAGGAAAAATTAAAGTCGACCAAACGATTTATGGGAATATATTTGAATCGTGATGGTCTTTATGTTACCATAAAATAATGAAATTGAGAAATTTCTATTATTCTAAATCTCTCTTAATGCTACTCCCCTTGTCGAAAAATTAGAATCGAATTAAACTCGATTTTGGCTTTAGCTTAAAGGAAAATGCCTGTCCTCAATTCAGACGATTCACCACTCTTCGATCTTCGGAGTCACTCATTTACGCCCATAACTCATTAATACAAAAATAAAATAAATAAATAATCACCAGTCGAACATTAAAATATCCCTGGCTCACTTAATCTTAAATGGTGAAGTCAAATAACTAAATAATAAAAGCAAAATGATGAATTAATAAAATGAAATGAAATGAATCAGAATCGATTCAATGCGGAAAAGGAAGAACAGTGTTCTGATAGTGTATTATGTAGAGAATAGTAATGATTAAAATTTGAATGTGTTTGATTTAAATGATTCAAAAAGAAAATTGTGAAATTGAGTTCACCGTAATTTAATGTGCAGTATGGGTGAATGTGCGTTGATTGCAAACAAATTATTATTATTATTAAAAAATACAAATCGAAGCCCATTGGTGGTCGATCAATCAAAATGATAAAATGGAATAGATCCCCGAAGTTATGACATTATTGTTCTTTGTTTTATTGATTCTTGATTTTTGAATCAATTCACAAAAGTCTAAATAAAAGTGTTTTGTAGGGAAAATTTTTGGTAGTAGTACAGTTCTCATAAAGTCTCTGTTTCCAAAGAACCACACTTCGTTTAGAATGAAAGAGTCTCAAGGCAATCACACCACAGGAATAGTCAACTCTTCCACTTATTCCCGGGAAAAGTGGATGGTCCGTAATTGCTTTACTACCAGAACGAAACCTCAAACGAAAGGAAATATAAAGATATTCAATGGCAAATGAATTCAGCGATTGGTAGAATTTTGAGCAACAATAATAACGAAATAATATAACACATTTTCGGAGGGGAAAATCCGCTAGATTTTAACGATAACCGAAACTCAATTAACGGAACATAAATGCGAATATGTAACTGATTTATAATGATTAATGATAATTATATAATAAAATGAATAATAATAATAATAATAAATAATACAAAGAGATTCACAATATTTTTTTTTGACAGTCATCCATTTATTGATGACAGTTCTACGCAAACTTGTCTCATTTACCCAGAATATGCTCGAAGCTCAATACGAAAACTGTTCATTTGAATACTAATAAATATCAAGCATTTGTATCGAACTTGTCCACTTATTCTACACAAATTAGGCGAATTCGTGTACAACTGTCGTCTGTACATCGATGATTGTCAAAAACACTGTTGCTGGTCTCTGTGTGTACGTATGATTGAAATTAAAACCATAACAAAAATAAAATTCTGTGAAAAAAAATTAGAAAAGATTTCATTACAAACCTTAAGAGCATTTTTTTTTTCTTTTTGAGAATTTCTTCATTCCAGGTGCACACAAAACGTGAAATAAAACATTTTCGATTTTTTTGAATTGGTTTTTTATTTATTAATTAGTTTCAAGTAATGAATAATAAAAAAATTAATGAAAATGATAATTTGATTTTGTTAATTCAATCAAAAAATGATTTATATTTACTTCAGAGTTGTCGGCCTTTGACCATTGATTGTTTTCTGCTCGTTTTTTTTTCCATTGCAGCGGAAAAAAACTAATTTTTTGAAAATAATAATTTGGCTGCTAGCCATTCAATAAATCTGAATTTCTTCATTTAGTCAAAAAGTAAATCTTACTTTAAAATTTTTGGCCTCTGGCCATCAATAAGTTTCAAATAAATGTTATTAACTCTTAATGAATCAAATCTTTTTGCTTTTTCGAATCAATCGATTAATCCATTTTCGCTTCGAACAATAGCTTTGTTAGTGTTTGCATACTCGGCAAATTTTTTCAGGTATTCTTCATCCAATAATTTAGCCATATTTGAATCCTCTAATATCTCAAAAATGACCATGGCTAGTACTTGATTTTTTGTGCCATCGAATATTCGTAACAAACGATTTGCGTGATCAATTGAATATTTATAGGCTTTTTGTTTCGAAATTGCGTAAAGAGTCTTGACGAATGATTTGATATTTGTGTTTCGTCCATCTAAAATCATTTTCACAATTTCATGGCTGGTTTTTACTGTTCGAATTTTCATCGTTTGGATTAGCTCGGCCAAAGCTTTTGGATACGAATTACCCATTTCCATGAAGCATTTCACAATGTGTGGGAAAAAATGTTGTTTGAATCGTGCATTGCAGTCAATGATCATTTGTTTTAATACATCGCATCGCTTTTTTTTGGCGAAGTATGTAGCCAAAACTTGAAAATATGTATCGAATAATTTTGGAATGCGTAACATGAATGTTTTGTAGGTCTCAACGATATCGTCAGTTAACATTTTTTCAATCGAATTGCCAAACGATTCAACGTCTGGCAAACGATGATCGAATTCGCATTGATTTGGATTTAACTTGCAATCATCATTCATGAATGGACGACAAACCTTTTCGAACAAATAGCCAAAAACTGGGCGATAACATTCTGGACTTTGGTAAAAATCGGGTAATAGCAAGGCTTCTCTAATATTCACTCGTAAGATTTCCGGTAATTCCGGAACTTTTGGGGATATTGGTATATTATCGACTTCCAGCTCTGGTAGAGTTTCACCTTGAGGTTCATCACGTGGTAAAAATGCTTGCAAATTTGGCATTTTGCTCATTTTGTTTTCAATGGGCTTGTTCAATGGTGTCGCAAACGGGTTCACACTCATTAAATCTGGTATTATTCGTTTTTCTTTATCCGTGTTGATTTTCCGGCTGACAGGCCCGTTTGTACCTATGCGACCAAGACGCTCTTTTACAGATTTACGTGGAGGTAATGCTGTTGGTGGTTGCATTGCATTCGAAGTAGATGGCTGTGACATATGCAAATCCGCAGACAATTGACCGCTATGCATGGCATTTTGATTTTCAGCCAACATTAACCGTTTCTGTTCGCGTGGATCTCGAGAGCTTGGTGTTAGCGGGAGGTTGTTGGTAATTTGTCGTGTAAAATTTCCAACAGAAACTTTTTGGGTCGCAAAATCCCTTATTATAATGGAGGATGTTGGCGTTGAAGGTTGTGAAATAGTTCTTGGGCTTTTCAATCGAACTAAAGTACCTTTAGTCAGATTAGGACCTAGAATCAGTTTCGGTACCTGATTTGATTTTTCTGTGTGATTTTTCCATTTTGGCACTTGCATTTGCCGCTTTGATTGAGTATTTTCTGTAATTTCAGCTTCCAAAAGCGGATCGCCATCGTCATTACCGAAAATTGACAGAACATCCTCATCAGATTGATCGTCATCATTCTCGAATTGATCGAATAGCGGTGATCCACGATTAGTTTCAGCTACCTCGATTTGACTTTGGCCATTTTGTTTGTTTGCTTTTTCGTCTGATTCGTGTCCATCATCAGACTCTGGATCACTTTCGGAAATCCATTCGTCAGGATGCCCATCCGATGGTTTAGCCGCTTCAGAAGATGAAACCATGTTTGATGTGCCTTGGTAATCCTGTTCAATCATTTCAACATTCTGTGTTGGATTTTCACAAGGTTCGAAAACTGAGAATCCCGTCTCTTCATCAGCTGTTAAGGGCAATCGATCGAATCTTTCCAAGTCTGTGAACAAACTTTCTTCCAAATCACAATCGACACTTTTCAAATCCTGACAATTAAAAATCAAATGTTATGAGCTGTCGACCATTTATATACAGTATTTATATACAAAAAAAATCTCACATTCATTGCTGTCAAAAATGCATCGTTGTCATCTATATCTAAAGACAATGGAGTTGATTCGACAATCGATAAATGTTCGACTGTATTACTTGATGTCATTTCTGTTTGTAGTGGGCTGCTTTTTATTGATTTTCGTGACATTGCTGGCCTTTTAGCTATCACCTTATTTTCACCAAAGCCATCTTCTGGTGTTTTCCTCTTCGAATTTTTGGTTTTCATGTTGTCTGAACAAGAGGGAACTGTCAATTCATCAACACGAGTTAAAACCACTCGAGAATTGTTAAAATTTTCACCTAAAATGATGTTCTTACCGGTATTTTTTCGATCCTGTAGAGGAAAAAAAATAAATAGAAAAAAAAACAAATAGAAAAAAAAACAAACAAAATCAATAAATGGCCACCAAATGTTTAATTTGCCAAAATGGTTCAAGTTGATTAAAACAAAATACGTTTACATACGTCGCTTGAAGAATCACTAATGAAAGTAACAATATCGGTTGTTTCCAATTGATTTTTTTCGTCTGATTTTTCTCCAGTTATAGTCTCGGTCTGACTTTGACTTTGTCCCATAGCTTTTTGATCAACGTGCACAGGACTTTGTTCTTCTGTTCCGTTCAGAAGTTTTCCTTTTTGCAGCTTCAATGATTTCTTTTTTCTACCCTTCACCTTAGACGATTGTGATGTATTTGATGTTGTGCTCTGTATTGACGAAGTTGACGAACGTGTTGATAGGCTTTTAACGGATGATGTACGAACTAATTGTGAACGTTTCTTGGATGGTTGTTTTTCGTCAAATGCATCAATATCAAAATCATCATTCGAATTGTTATTCGGCTTTTCCTTTGAATCCGTTGTTTCTGATATTGGTGATGGCGTCGGTGCCATTATGAATATCACTATCTTTACAGAAATGTTAACTTCTTAACACAACGAAAATATTATAATCATTAGAGAATAATCGCCAAAAACTGTTTTGTTTATTCAGCAAAAACCGTTCGATTCGATGAGAGACGAGTGGATTGCAATATTTTATCTTGGATTCGAACAATGATTTATTGATTTTGATGGGCACTGAAAATAAAAACTTTTTAGAAAGCACAAATGGCTGCCGGTACAGTTAGTAGCCGAATAAAAATGCGGTTATGCATCGTTTCAATTCTCGATTATCACTTGTCAAAAAGAAAAGAAAAAAAAACGTTTTATTTTCTTGGAATTTTGATGTACAACGATATGAACTAAGGCTCTGAAAGTGTGAAGTGTATATTTAATCGTACGGTGTCACGACGAATGACCAATCCTATGCAAAAATTATACATTTGTTGAATAAAAATAAGCATGCTCGTTTGAATGTATTGGTTATATCGGCTATCGGCTATCGTGTATCGTGCTTCTGCATCATTCGTTCATTTAATCCCTTTTTCACATTCTCTTCTTGCCGCGCTTATAAAGCGATGCCATACTTGTCATATACATGCACTTTAAACCGATTCGAATCTTCTCGAATTTTGATAAAAATGTTCGACGTTCATAGTGTGTGTTTGCTCGTATTAATTTACCGATGCCTTGATAAATTTCCAATGCAGACAAAACAGCACGTTGACACTCACATGGCAGCAGATTAATCGCAAAAGTCGATTCGTCAGCTAATTTATCGGCAATATCAAGCATTTTCTCGGCAAATATTTTCAATTTGGAATTTGGAATTTTGTTTGGTGTTCGTTCAATCGTCAAATAATTAAGTTCAGCATCTTCGAAATAGTTGTTCGGCACATAACAACGACCTTAAATTGTTTGTTTTATTTATTTATTTTTTTGCTTGTAATCAAACAACATGTTGCTCATAAAAATTAAAACGATATTTTTGCTTACCCAATGTTTCACTATCGATAATGATGTCACGCGCTATATTACAAATCTGCAAAACCTATGAAATGAAATTTGTATCGTTTATTTTTTTCATTTGTATTGATTTGATAATAGCTGTTTTCATTCTTTACGTACTAGGCCCATTTTGCGTGCATTTTCTAACATACAACGGCTTTTAGGTCCCATATTATCCGGCCATTGATAGCTCTTATGACAAAATACAAAGGCACACAATGTAGCAACGCTGCTTGCAACATATTTGGAATATTCAATTAAATCATTTTCATCTAAAACAGGCCGTCCATCAATGTCCCATTTATAGCCTTCTACCAACTCATAGAATGGCTCTTGTGGCATATAATATGAAATACGAGCGATCGCCCGAAATGATGCCAATTGATCATGAGTCAAATTATTTTCAAAATATTTCCAATCGACAACAGCCTCCGCCGAATCATTCACATTTATCCAACAATAATCGGATGTTATGTGTCGGTTGGCAAAAAGTTGATTTAAAAATTCCTGTATAATTCGAACTCGTTCTTTTTTCAAATCAATGTCATTTTCATTGTCGACCATGTCGTCGGTTACTCGGCAGAATGCATACAGTATAGTAAGGTCTTGTTTGATATCTGAAAATAAAATAGATCCTCAATAAAATCGCTACTAATCGGTAAAATTGAAATGCCATATTGATCTTACCAGACGAGAAGCAATTCGCAGCCAAACTAAAAGATTTGGATGCCTTATCGAGTACCATAATACATGTTTTCAAATCTTCGATAACGGTTGGATCCAAATTTTGTTCATTGCACACAAAACCCTGTGACATAATCTTCATATAGCCCCAAAAACGTTGGAATGGTCCAATATTGGAGCCCAAAGCGTATGGCTCACGACAATATGTATCGATTACAGCTTTCGATTTGTCAAATGCCGCAGCTCCGATCGAGATGATCGTATTTGTGACGAAAAAGAATGTTATCTCTTCAATTGGTAAATCGTCGATTAAAAATATTTCCAAACTGGTAGCTTCGTTGATGTGCCAGACATGGGCTCGTAAAGCAATCAAATCAACATAGCACAAATAAATAGATGGTACTACAATGCTGATCAAAATTCCTCTGTATCGTTTTGTGACATAAGAATGTGCCACATACCTTCGTTTGAACAAAAAAAAAATCTAATTTTAATTCAAGCATTCCACATATTAATTGGATATGTTGTTGTTTATTGAAATGAATTTTGATAGGCATTTTGGAAATGGTGTGACTCTTTAAAATATTTCATGCAGATATCATATTTTGTTTTAGCATCGGCTACATACCAAATGAGAATCACAACGAATAACGTCCACCATGCAATGCATCCCAGATAAAATGTTTTAGTAGCAGGAATCGCATACGCCCATCCGGTCCCCATTAAAATCAATAAAATAGATATAATTGCATATCGATTGAAATAGAAATTAAAACGATCTCCTGTTTTCAAATACAATGAGTTCAGAGTCCAGCGCATGCATAAACTTGACCAAAATGATGTGAAAATGGTTTGAATAATGAAAAATAGATATTCTTCGATTGGAACATAGCCAATTGTACCGATAACTGCATCTTTGCGATACCACCACGCTTTATGATAGATAATATAATTGTCCTTTGAAGTAAAAAATAAAATAAAAATAATAAATAAATAAAATTAATTCCAAAAATTATTTCATCAATAATAATTCAGCTTTTGATTTGTAAATGTTTACCCAAGGTGTGGTGTAGATGAGGGCAAATGTGCACAGTGCAAATATTTTTATTTTATCGTAGCTACCTATCAATGGTCTCATCAGTAGGTATAGAATGATTGTCGGTGGCAGCGTATAGTAAAGATGCACTTGCATATAGGTCAACATTTTTGTTTCAGAAAATTTATTTCTTTATTCAGTGACACAATTTTACGATCAATGAATGTTTGCAATTGTGACTTGCTACAATGATGGAGTTTGAGCAGTTTAGAACTTCTTGTTTCACGCACAAAATTTTTCTTTTGTTCTTTGAAGAATTTGAAATAATTGACTTATTAGAAAATTACAATGGAATGATTCGAAAGTTGAAGTTCATGGATTTTGTTGTGGTTTATAAGGTTTCAATATTTGAGCCAGTAAAGCCAATTAATGCGAAGCCAACTGGATGCACTTCAGACGGTAAAATCGATACCAAAATTAATAACAAAACACTAAACACTAAACGCTATACACCACCAAACGATGATGCCCGATACGTTTGCCTGGTCGATTGAAAATACAAATTAGCCACAAGAACCCAGCTAGTTTTTGTAATTATTAGCATTGCAATTAATTTTCACAAACACTTGATCTATTAAAAGTCGATAAACTTTATTTTGATGATAATTGAATTGAATAGTGGTGGTGGCCTCGTTGATTGTAATAATATCTAATAATAATTCTTATCGGTCAATGGGTGACCATTTGGAGTGTCACTGTAGCGATATTATATTTCGATGGATATACAGAACGCACAAGCACTTTTATTCAAAATGAGGACTTGATTGATAATAATCTAATCAAATTTTGCATCAATTTGACTTGTAAATCCAAACCGAATGTAAAATGCAAAATGCTCAGACTGATAATAATTGTAGTATCTGATAAATATGGCAGAAACTCTCCAAATGTGAATGATGTGATTAGGTCAATAAAGACGACAGCGATGACTTTAAAACGCTTGTAGAGCTTCCTATATAGCTGTTCGGTATTAAAACTATTCCGTTAAACAGTTGTAGAAAGTCAGCCTATTATGTCGTCGACACGTAAATCAGTTATCATTGTAGGGTGTGGAATTGGTGGTGTGGCCTGTGGAGCAAGACTTGCACGCCAGGGATTCGATGTTACCGTTTATGAGAAAAATGCATTTAGTGGTGGCCGTTTATCATTGATTCATAAAAATGGGCATCGGTTTGATCAGGGCCCATCGTTGTATTTGATGCCGAAATTGTTTGAGGAAACGTTTAATGATCTCGGTGAGAAAATATCCGATCATTTGGATTTGGTGAAATGTCCATCAAATTATATGGTTCATTTTCATGATGGTGATCGATTCGAATTGAGCTGTGATCTGGCCAAAATGTACCATCAATTGAAAAAATTTGAAGGCGATAGCGAAGAAACATTTTTGCGGTTCATGGATTTTCTGAAGGAAGTACATGTTCACTATGATCGCAGCGTTACTCTGGCATTGAAAGAGAATTATGCAAATTGGTATGATGAATTCCAATTGAAACATATTCCCGCATTAATAAAACTACATTTGTGGGACAATGTTTACAATCGTACCAAGCGATTCTTTAAAAGCGATAAAATGCGTAAAGCATTCACATTTCAAACAATGTACATCGGGTAAGCTCCACATTTGTCCTTTATTCTAGTTCTTAGATCTTATTCAGATCAATTAATTACTTTTTATTTATTTGAATTTATATCATAAATTAAGTATGAGCCCATTCGATAGTCCAGCACCTTATAATCTGCTACAGTACACAGAAATTGCCGAAGGAATTTGGTATCCATTGGGTGGATTCCACAAAGTCGTTGAACAGCTTGAAAAGATAGCATCGAAAAAATTCGATGCAAAATTCATTTTCAACACTGGCATCGAAAAAATTATCATTGATAATGATGTTGCAAAAGGTGTGCAACTGGAAAACGGAGATATAAAATATGCTGATATTGTTATTTGTAATGCTGGTAAGTTTCGAAATGTCAGTTTACAATGCATAAAACGAATTCCATCTAACACCACAGATTGATTGCATTTGTTTCTTAGATTTGGTTTACGCGTATAATAAATTGTTGCCATCAACACCATACGGTAAACATTTGGGTGAGACGGGCGCATTAACCGCTTCAACCATATCATTTTATTGGGGTCTGTCACAAAAGATTCCCGCTCATCAGTTAGACACTCATAATATTTTCCTTGCTAACGATTACAAATCAAGCTTTGATGACATTTTCAAGAGGCATTCATTGCCCGATGATCCATCGTTCTATGTAAATGTGCCGTCACGCATTGACCCAACAGCGGCTCCCGATGGTAAAGAGACCCTTGTCGTATTGGTGCCAGTCAGCCATATCATGCCAAACAATGAAAATCGCATCGATGAACTGATTAAATTTGCTCGTTCCAAAGTTATTCAAACACTTGAAAATCGATTGAAGATAGACAAATTCGAAGAGCTCATTGAAACTGAAACGATCAACGATCCCCGTACCTGGCAAAACAAATTCAACTTGTGGAAAGGTTCAGCCCTCGGTTTATCACACAATATAATGCAAGTTCTTCATTTTCGTCCGAGCACTCGAAGTCACTTGTTTAAAAATTTATACTTTGTGGGCGCCAGTGCTCATCCAGGAACTGGAGTTCCGATCGTATTGTGTGGCGCCAAATTGGTGGAAAAACAAATAATGGAAGACACTGGAATGATTGAACGTACAGATGTCAAGACAACGGTCTTTTTCCAATATTTCATACTTGTTGTTGCAATTTTTCTTTTCATTCATCTTTTTTTGCAATTATTTTAGAACGAAACTAATGTTAATTCTTTTGTTGATATTTTATCGCAATTGAATTCGTTTATTGTGTTTAACAAATAAAATTGTTTGAACAATGAAAAAACCACCCCAAATAGATTGATTTCAATTTTTGTATATTGACTTGTTAGCGTTATTATGCATTGTATGCCATTCTATAAATGTGTAATGAGGTAATTGAAGATTACAGATCTTGATAAAAATCACTGAAAAATGATAACAGAATGCTTTCATTCACAAATATCAAAGATCCATCCATATGTGTAAATGTAATATGATTTGCTTTACACGGAGCTCAGTATAATAATAATAGGTTTGTGTGTACAGTGTACACAATGATGCCTCTGTGATTGGTTGTGATCTCGCTTATTGAGTCGGTGAGAAGTCGGTTGGACGAAGAATTCTGGTATGCATTTCTCTAATCAATGGTACAGTGTAGGCAACACATTCATCCCAACCTGATAAGTGTTAAAATTCATTTTGAATATATTTCAAGTTTGATTAAATTAATTATTTGAATGCTAACCTGGTGCACGCCATGCTGCTTCTCTGCTTTCTTTTCGATCTTGTAACGACTTATAGCCTGCAATGATTTCATTCAAAAATCACAATCCGATAATAAAGATTCATTTTATTATTAGATTCGAATATTGAAAATGTTTCAAACTTACACCAAATGTGATGAACATTATACAAACGGCCAATTTGCGAAAAGAAACCAGCAAATGCCACATTATTTGTTTTACGATAGTTGATGCCTCTGGCCCAATTATTGCCCCATTCGATCATTGTGCCAGGTTTCAAACGGTACGAACGCATCTCATAAATATGGGATGGATCCCGTTCAGTGATTTGTGGCCAGAAACTAAATGCAAGCATATATTGTAAATGACGCGAACGTAATAAAAGACCTCGTTCCTTTTCAAGTGAAATGTAATCCTAGATGGAAATAATATAATTTTCGAATTATTTTATATTGTATATTGTTTGAGCTAACTTAAAAACATTGACAAACTAACCTGATCAACAGGTAAAATGCGATGAGCAGCATCAATCTTTTCAAAACCTCCAGTATAACGCCATAAATGTAAGACTTGATCCATATCACCAACATCAACGGTCCATGAACCTATTAAATCGGCCGAAATATCATCCTTTTTGGAATGAATTAACTGCGCCGTCTTCTTGCTAAAAATTCAAGAACAAAAATTTTTGCATCAAGATGAAATTCAATTTCAAGGAAATAAAATGAACTTACTAATTTTCAAGATATTTTTCTTTGGAATCTGCTCGAACATTGTGCGTCTCCAATGCATAAATGATTTCTTTATCACTCAGCATACGACTATGAGATTCTTTGGTGGGTTCGATGCGACGCACCCATAATTTGCTCAACCACGAATCGTCACCAGATAATGATGTTGTTGTTGAAAGTGCCCTAAAAATACACAATCAAAAATCCATTTGATAAGAATAATAGTATTTCTGCAGCTCCAATCTTATCGGATCCAAAATGCTATCTATAAAATTCGGAGGAAATAAAGTGCTAAAAAAATTAATTTTTTCTTATCAGTTCGGTGGGTACCGAAAACAAATCACTATCGGCTGCCGTATAAAACAGATAAAAACAAGCAGAATTCGATCATACCGAATTCAAAGATATGTACCACAAGTCGTACCAAACGTTAGAATGATATCAAAAGCTCGTCTTTTGCAATCGATCCGAATTCAAACATAATTTTTTTGGGAATTTCGAGAAATTCAAAAAAAATATCAAAGATCAATACAACCTAAAGGTTCCAAAACCTAAAAAATCCTTCAAGAACCACTAAAACCTGATTTTGGCTCCGTGGAGCACAGTTGGTGGCTTCCAAATTAGGAAAGTCATAAAAAAATCACATTATTTTCATTGAGCCTGATAAAATCCCAACAGATCCTGATGAAATCCCATTAAATCTCAAAAAAATCCCAAAAAAATCCACTAAAACCTGGATTTTGG